>JAJIBD010025156.1:0-60518 GCA_021461705.1 Cryptotis parvus
TTCTTGGTAATACAGTATTCCAGCACCCATTCCTCCACCAGTGCCCCATTTCCACCACCAATGTACCCCACACCCTCCCACCTAACCCCAGGCGGCACTCAACAGCAAGTATCCCAGTATCCTCTCTTTCTCTCTCTGGCTCTCTTTCTAACTCTGCATCTCTCTCCTCTTCTTTTACACATTGTGGCTAGCCCTGCAGATATTTAGAGTTTAAAACTTAAGTCTCTTTTTGTATATTCAATGGTTAGTTTTAATCTGCCATTACCATTTCCCACATTTAGTAAAACACTGGTATCTATTTATATCCTATTAATGAATGCAGTCATTCTATATCTGTCCTTTTCCTTCTGACTAATTTCACTCAGCATGATAGTCTCCATGTCCATCCATTTGCAGGTAAATTTCATAATTTCATCTTTTCTTACAGCCGCATAGTATTCCATAGTGTAGATGAACCACAGTTTCTTTAGCCAGTCCTCTGTTCTCAGGAATTTAGGTTGTTTCCAGATACTAGCTATAGTGAATAGCGCAGAGATAAATAAAGAAGTACAGATAGTGTTTCTGCTATGTGTTTTTCGGTCTCTCGGGTATATTCCCAGGAGTGCTATTGCAGGATCAAATGGGAGCTCAATATCTAGTTTTCAGAGGAATGCCCATATTGTTTTCCAAAAGGGCTGGACCAGTCGGCACTCCCACCAACAATGGATCAGAGTCCCTTTTTTTCCCCACATCCAAGCCAGCACCGGTTGTTCTTGCTATTTTGGATGTGTGCCAGTCTCTGTGGTGTGAGATGGTCCCTCAATGTTGTTTTGATTTACATCTCCCTGATGATTAAAGATGAAGAGCATTTTTTAATATGCCTTTTGGCCATTCGAATTCCTTCTTTTTTGGAAGCTTCTGTTCATTTCTTCTCCCCCATTTTTTGATGGAGTTGGCTGTTTTTTTTCTTGTGAAGGGCTACAGTGCCTGATATATCCTGGATGTTAACCCCTTGTCAGATGGGTATTAGGTGAATATCCTTAACCACTCTGTGGATTGTCTTTGTATCTTGGTCACCATTTCTTTTTGAGGTGCAGAAGCTTTTCAATTTTATATAATCCCATTTATTTTTCTTTGCTTCCATTTACTTGTTCAGTGGTGTGTTGTCTTTAAAGATGCTTTTAGTTTCGATGTGGTAGAGCCGTTTCTCCTATGTTTTCTTCGATGTAACTTTATACATTCATGTCTGATGTTGAGATCTATAATCCATTTTGATCTGACTTTTTGTGCATGGCGGCACAAAAGGAGGTCTTAAGTTCCTAGGTATTTGATTTTCTGCGGCACAACTGTGAATGGGATAGTTTCTTTGATGTCCCTTTTCTTCTCTTTCGTTGTTTGCATATAGGAAGGCCATTGACTTTTGGGTATTGATTTTCTACCCTGACACTCTACTATAGGAAAATATTATTTCTAGGAGCCTCTTGGTAGAGAATTTTGGGTTTTCCAATTTTAATATCATGTCATCTGCAAATAGTGACTACTTGGCTTCTTCCCTTCCTATCCGGATGCCCTTAATGTCTTTTTTCTTCCCTGATTGCTATGGCAAGTACTTCCAATACTATATTGAATAGAAGGGGTGAGAGTGGGTAGCCTTGTCTTGTACCTGATCTTAAGGGAAGGCTTTCAGTTTTTCCCCATTGAGAATGATGTTCGCTGTGGGCTTGTAGTAGATGGCCTGGATTATCTTGAGGAAGGTTCCTTCAATCCCCATTTTACGGAGAGCTTTTATCATGAATGGGTGTTGAATCTTATCAAATGCCTTCTCTGCATCTACTGATATGATCAGATGTTTTTTATTTTTCTTTTTGTTGATATGATGTATTATGTTGATTGACTTGCGGATGTTGAACCATCCTTGCATTCCCATGATGAATCCGACTTGGTCATGGGTGTATAATCTTTTTGATGACTCTTTGGATTCTATTTGCTAGTGTTTTGTTGAAGATCTTAGCATCTGTATTCATCAGGGATATTGGTCTGTAGTTTTCTTTTTTTGTGATATCTCTTTCTGCTTTGGGTAACAGGGTGATATGTGCCTTGTAAAAGCTATTTGGAAGTGTTTCTGTTTCTTCAATTTGCCGGAAGAGCTTAAAAAGAATTTGGAGTTGGTGCTCTTTAAAGGTTCTGTAGAATTCACTGGTGAATCCATCAGGACCTAGGCTTTTGTGTTTGGGGAGACTTTTGATTACCGATTCCATCTCCTCGATGGAGATAGGTTTGTTGAGGTATTCCAAATCTTCTTGTTGCAGACTTGAGAGGCTATAGGAATTCAGGAATTTGTACATTTCTTCTAGGTTCTCTTGTTTCGTGGCATATAGGCTCTCATACTAATCTCTCATGATCTTTTGAATTTCTTTGGTTTCTGTTGTGATGTCCCCATTTTCATTTCGATTCTATTCATTTGGTTTCTCTCTTTTCCTTTTCTTAAAGTCTTGCAAGTGGTTTGTCAATCTTGTTTATTTTTTCAAAGAACCAGCTTTTGGTTTCGTTGATCTTCTGGATTGTTTTTTGACATTCCATCTCATTGATTTCTTTTCTAAGTTTTATTATTTCTTTTCTTTCTGCTTGGGTTGGGCTCCTTTTGTTGATCACTCTCAAAGATCTTAAGTTATGAGGTCAGACTCTTTGTGATGGCCTTTTCTTCTTTTCTGATGAATACTTGAAGAGCTATGAACTTGCCTCTTAAACTGCTTTTTTTGTATCCCGCAAGTTCTGGTGATTCGTGTTTTAGTCTCATTTGTTTCCAGGAATCTTTGGATTTCCTCTTTGATTTCTTTTATGTCTTGCTGGTTGTTCAGCAGTGAGCTGTTTAGTTTCCAGGTACTTGGTATTGGTCTCCATTTTTGTGTACAATTAACTTCTATTTTCAGTGCATCATGGTCTGAAAAAATAGTTGGCACTATTTCTATCTTCTTGATTTTTTTGGAGGTATGATTTATGGCTCAGCCTGTGATCTATTTTTGAGTATGTTCCATGTTCACTGGAGAAAAAAAGTGTATTCAGCTTTTTTGGGGACGAAAGGCCCTGTATATGACTACCAGCTCTCTTTCTTCCACTCTCTTCTTTTTAGGGCCAGTATTTTCCTGGTAAGTTTCAATCTTGTTCATCTACCCAGGGTTGATAGAGCAGTGTTCATCTCCAACTACAATTGTATTGCTGTCAATGTTTTCTTTGAAGTCTATTAGTAGTTGTTTTTTGTTATTTTGCTGGCCCCTCGTTGGGTGCATAATGTTTAATAGCGTGATTTCTTCCTGATATATGCATCCCTTGACTATTAAGAAGTGACCTTCACTGTCCCTTCTGACCTTCTTTAGCCTGAAGTCTATGTTGTCGGATACCAGTATGACTACCCCAGCCATTTTGGATGGGTTGTTTGAGTGAAGGATTGTTGTCCAGCCTTTTATTTTGAGCCTGTCTTTGCTCCGATTGTTCAGGTGTGTTTCTTGAAGGCAGCAGAATGTCGGATTCAATTTTTTGATCCATTTTGCCACTCTGTGTCTCTTAACTGGTGCATTTAGACCATTGACATTGAGAGAGATTATTGTCATGGGATTTTGTGCCATCTTTCTGTATAGATTGGTTGTTCTTTTGGGTTATGTCTCGTCTTATAGTAGATCTTTCAGTCCTTTTAAGATTGGTTTTGATTTTACAAAGTTCCTAAGCTGTTGTTTATCCAAGAAGTTGTACATCTGTCCTTCAAATCTGAGTGAGAGTTTAGCTGGATAAAGAATTCTTGCTGAGGCATTCATTTCATTAAGTTTTTTTTACTATATCTCACCACTGCCTTCGGGCTTGAAGGGTGTCTTCTGAGAAGTCTGCTGAAAGTCCAATGGATGCTCCTTTGTATACAATTTCCTTCTTTGATCTTGCTGCCTGAATAATTATGTCTCTGTTTATGGCATTCATTACTTTGACTAGGATGTGTCTTGGGATCTTTCTATTGGGGGCTCTTGTTGCTGGTACAAGTTGGGCTTCTTGGATCTGCATGCCTTTTGTCCTTTACCTCGGGGAACTTTTCAGCCAGGATGTTTTTAACCGTTTTAATTTCCTTGGGGTTACTTTCCTGTCCCTCTGGGACTCCGATAATTCTTGTTGTTCCGCCTGGCTTCATCCCATTATTCTCTGTTTCGTTGCTCATCCATTTCCTGTCTTTTTCCATCTGATGTAGTTCTCTGAGTGCTTTCTGCAGCTCATCTTCAGTCTCACTGAATCTTTCTTCCGTTGCTGTCGTCCTACTGTTGAGAGCCCCTATTGTGTTTTTCACCTACTGAGTTTTTAAGCAATGACATTTCTATTTGCATGGTTCTCATTTCTGCTCTCATTTCCTCCCGTAATTTATTGACTGCTCTTTCAACTGCTTCATTTATGTTCTCCTGTATTTTATTGGACATCTGCTCCATTTTTTCGTTGAGCTCCTTAAGCATCCTACCAATTTCTCCTCTAAGTTCATTGTCAGGGAGGTCATGCACATCTGCATTCTTTTTTGAGTCTTCAGGGATAATTCCTTCATCTGTTCTTTGAACTGGGGATCTGCGTTGTTTCCCCATGGTGTTGTGGTGTTCAGGGATAGATTCCTCTAGTGTACTGTTTCTTTTTTTCTTGAGGGTATTACCTTCCCTTGGTGTTGAATTTCCTAGTATTTGTATAAATAAGTGGCCGCGTGATTGGCCGCCCGTCCGCCAGCCCGGACACCCCAGGAGAATACCTGAGTTGGTGAGAGTTCAAAATGTCCGTTTACTTCCCGCTTCCGCTCGGACTTCTGGGGGGTTGTAGTTCCACCTTCTGCCGAGGAGTATAGCCTGACAGGGATGCTAAAATAACAGGCAATCCTGGGGTCTAGGCTGATGGGGAAACTAAAGTAATTGGCAATTAGGCCTGGTAGATTTTTTTTTCTGCTTGCAACTGAAGACGGAAGCAACAGTTTGCCCTTGGTACCTTTCATGTATTGATGAGATGCATTTCATTCTCAAAGTCCTATACCAGAGTTCCCAGTGATTTCCAGGAACGTAAAACTCTGTCCAGACACTGACAGTGAGACAAGACTAAGGGTCCAAAAACCCAGAAAGATTTAGAACAGCTGGACATAGGTGTACTTTTCTGGCATATTTTCTAAGCATTTCCAACTGATAAGGGATGCCAGGAGCCCTTCAACGACAAAAGTCCCATTTAACTTAGTCCTATACTAAGTTTCCTCCCCATTGGGGGCTTCATTTCTCTCTCCTATTTTTTGAATAAACCCTTCCTCTTTTCAACTATGTGTCTGATATCTTTATTATACAATATTTTCATTCTTGAAAGAAAATATTGAAGAGCCTGTGACTCGTGAACAAACACAGACACCTGCCACCACTGCTTCTGCCTTACTACATCAAGCTCAAAGCCAGGAATAGTCCTTGGCACCACTGGTGTGTCTTTCTTTTTAAAAAATTTAATATGTGTGAGGACCGATCACTACATTATAAATGAAACAATAGATAAATTTCTCATAGAAGAAGAGAAAAAAGTGCTTTACATAGAGGCAGGCTGGGGGGAGGGAGGAGGGGAAACGGAGACAATGTGGTGGGAACTGTGTAGTGGTAGAGGAATGGGTGCTAGAACATTGTATGACTGAGACCCAATCAAACAAGTGTGTAATTGTATATCTCACAGTGGTGTATTCAAATTTAAATATTAAACTTAAAAACCTAAGTCACCTCTGTCCAAATTGAAAAAAAATAAATCTTCATAGGAAACTTATGAACTAGTATTGTTTTCATATCCTTGACTGCATAATCACTGAATGTCTCATAAATGTTACACAAATCAATTAAAAATTATTCATTTTACAAAGTGCAAAAGTAGAAACAAACAGGAAAAATAAAATTTTATGAAAACTAAAACCTCTCTGACTCTGTGTATACCAATTTTAGAATTAAGTAACATGAAATAATATCACTGGAAATTATATTTTTTTCACTCCTGTGTATAAGATTTTTTTTTAAAAAATTCACAAACAAACAAAACCTTTTATATTATCCTTACCAAGTGATAATTACCTCTAGGTAAGTGGATGAAACAAAGGGTACATTGTTTGCAAAGTTAATATAGTATGGGACAAAAACTAGATTTTTGATGGAGATTATTATGTAATATATGCAAGTGTCAAATTGTGGAATTATGGTACTCTCCCACTATAAGCTCAACAATGTTATAAAACAAATATTCTTTATTTAAACAAGTATATTTATGTGTTTCATTTCCAAAAGTTTAAAAGCAGTTTGCCCACTATCAAACCTTGTTTTTAATTGAGGTAAAACTATTTATCAGTTTTTAAGAAACAATCTGAAAAGTGGTAATGGAGGGGAAAGTTTTAGCTAAAGTTTTAACTAATAAAATAGAATGTTAACTAACATCAAACATTTTATCCATGCTAACTAATAAAATTATGATGAAAGATTTGAACGAGAGTCTCCTTCGTAGCCTCCTACCACTTTTTTCACTCCTTTCCTCAAGTATGCAAAAAAATAAAAATTTAAAAATTAGTTAATGCTCAGAGACAACTTTAAAAGCAAAGAAATGCCAATCAAGTCACCAAAATCAACACAACTCCTTGAGATTGACCAAAGGCTACAAAAGGGAAAGTGATACTGAAATTGTCCCATAATGAGAGGTGTATTGCTTAGATTTTATACAATTCTAAACTTTTCAACAAATATCTTGGTGACAATTGAGAATCAGAAATTTTATTCTGTGTCTCTTTTCTGAAAATATCTTTAAAAAAGATATGATTCTGTTCAAAACAGAACAATTAATTGTTAAAATTTACTCAGTGGCATATGTAATAGCATCAGTTATTCAAATTTGTATTACTTAAAACACACCAACTTAGGGAGATTGTGTGGCAATGGGAAACAAAAAAACAAAGCTTTTCCTCAAAATATATGTGGTATATCATATTCACCAAGAATGAGTGTGTTTCTGTGTGTGTTTTTTGTGTGTGTGTGTGTGTGTGTGTGTGGTTTGTGTGGGTGATGGACTTGATTTACAAGTTTTTTTTTGTTTTGATTTTTTCATTCTTATCAGTTTACCATGAGATACACAGAAACAAAGTTGTTCATAACTGTGTTTTTGATAGTGTTCCAGCACCCATCCCTTCACCAATGTACAATTCCAACACATAATATCCCCAATGCCTGTGCCTCTTCCCAACCAACCCACCTCTTTGAAGACAATATTCCTCTGTCTCTCTCTTGTTCCTCTCATGGGCTTTATGGTTTACAATACAGATACTAAAAAGGTGAGTATCGTATATCCTTTGGCCACCCAGTTCCTGACAGTGATCATTTACAGCTATTGTTGTCATAGTTGTTCCCTTCATTGTTCTAGGTGCAACCCCGCCTCCATACCCACCCGCCCACCAACATCTATGCATCTATAGTCCTATTGCTTTGTCTTTGTTTCCACTTGCTTTGTCTGTTGTTTCATCTTTGAAGATGCCTTTAGCTTCAATGTCATGGATGGATTTGCCTATGCTTTCTTTTTTCCTACCTTCTGCATTCATGTTGATTTTGAGGTCTTTAATCCATTTTGATATAACCTTAGTGCATGGTATCAGAGGTCTGAGATCATCTTTTTTTCCATGTAGTTGCCCAGTTTCCCAGTCCATTTGTTAAAGAGGCTTTGGTTGCGCAACTTCATATTTCTTGCTCCTTCATCAAAAAGAGTGGTCTATTTCTTTGACAAATATCATGGTATCCTTATAGGAACTTCACTGAATGGTATATTGCTTGGGAAATACTGCCATTTTGACAGTGTTATTTCTCCCATCCATGAGCAGGATATGTTTGTCCATTTCCTTGTGTCTTCTGTTATTTCTTTCAACCTTTGGTAGTCGTATTTGTGTAGGTTCTTACTTCCTTAGCTAAGTTTACTCTGCGGTACTTGATTTCCTGAAACACAATTGTGAATGAGATATTTTTTATATCACTATCGCTTTCTTGTCTGTCATCATTACATATAGGAAAATCCTGTGCTTTTTGGAATTGATTTTGTAACTTGTCACTCTACAATCTATTGTCTGTAACTTCTTTTTGGTAGGATTTTAGGATTCATTTAGAATCATATATTCTGCAAATAATATGTTCTTTGGGTTAGAGTTTTTATCGATAGAAGATGCTGAATCTTTTCAAATGCTTTCTCTGCATGTATTGATATGATCATATGTCTTTTGTACTTTCGCTTAATGATATTGTGGATTATGTTCATGTCCTTGCAAACGTTAAACTATCCTTGCATCCCCGGGTAAATACCATTTGGTCATGGTATATGATACCTTTGCTGAGTCATTGGATTATATTTGCTGTTTTTTTTTTTTTTGAGAATCTTTGTATCTGTGTTCATCAGAGATATCAGTCTGTATTTTCCTATTTCTGTTGTCTCTGTCTGATTTTGGTATTAAGGTGGTTTGCTGTAAAGAAACTGGGAGTGTTGGTTTGGGCAATTTCCTCAAAATATGAAAAGTATTAGCAGTAGTACCATTTAAAGGTTTGAAAGAAGCCACTTTGAATCCATCTTGTCTGACTTTTGTTTTTGAGAAAAACTTTTGATTATCTTTTAATTTACTCTATAGTGTTAGATCTGTTCAGGTATTCCATGTCTTCTTGGTTCAGGTAGCCTTCAGGTAGCCTTGGGAGGTTATATGAATCCAGAATTGTATCCATTTCTCCTAGGTTATCGTTTCATGGCATACAGATTCACAAAATAATTTCTGATGAACTTGTGAAATTCTTGGTTTCTTTTGTGATGTACCCCTTTTTTATTACTGATTCTTTTTTATTAGGGTTTTTTTCTCTCTCTTTTTTGTGACCTGCTAGTGATTTATGCGACTTGCTTATTCTTTTTTCAAAGAACCAGTTTTCAGTATTAATGGCAATTTGGATTGCTTTTTTGAGCTTCCAGTTCATTAATTCATCTACTTCTTTTGTTATATAATCATATATTATAAATAAGTTTTATTTCCTTCCTTCAGGGCTCCTTTTGGTTGACCTTTTCCTAAGATATAATCTGTGAACTCAAGCTATTTATGTGGCTCCTTTCTTCCTGATGAACTCTGGTAGAACTATCAAATTTCCTCTTAACACTGCTTTTCCTGTGTCCACAAGTTCCGGTAGCTCTCTGGATGTCCCCTTTTAAACAGTAATTGTAAATAACACTCACATGCATTGTAAGATTCAAAATTGCTTATTATAAATAAAAAAGACCCACACATCGATCTGAATCAACACCTTTCATTCTTCCCTATCAAGTATGTCCTTTGAACTTGCTAAAATTCTGTTAACCTAATTAGGGCAATGCGTTCACATTCCTTTCCTCTGCATAACGCCTCCAAGGATAGCATTGTTTTCTGTTCCTATTCTTCCTATATTATCTTCTCTTGTGAATGCATCTGCAATACTCACATACACTGACAATTCTCACTTGAATCACTTGTCTTCCCGTTTATCATCTATTAGATGGAGTGTGCACTAGTTACATCTCCATACTTCCTGTCACATATTAGTATAGCCCATGGGCATCTGCTCACTCAAGGAACATAAAGAGCCTCAAACCATTATATAGGTCACGGGAATGAGGCCTATAATAATTGTTACTGGTATTTGGCATATCAAATACGACACGGGTAGCTTGCTGGCTCTGCAATGTGGGTGGGACACTCTTGGAGTCACCTCCAATATCGAGCATTTATTGATGAACTGTGCGTCCGCAGGATCACCTCTTCTACTGGGTGGAGCTCTGACGAGTGGGGAGTCCGAATGTGGAAAATGGAGGCCCTCATGGTGTGGTGGTTCCTCTGGCTGCTTGCGAGGCTCTGCTGGGGTGGCAGGCCAGAAATAGAACCCTCCTCCCCTCCCACGTTCTACGTGATAAGCTGGGCATAAGGGAGAGCCAGTAGCAGCACTGTCCCGTGTATGAGAGTCTCTGGATCAGCATACCTGGGCTTGTATTTCTATCTCTAATTTTTTTCAGATGTTATTTAATATTCAGTACTTAGTTGTATACATTTGTCGTCTCAATGAAGACTATTTTTTCAGAGTTCAGTTTTTTTTTTTAAATTTAAACATTTTTTATTATGCCACAGGTAGATACAAAGCTCTTCATGATTGGAGTTCAGTCATACAGTGGCCTAGCACCCGTCTCTTCACCTGAACACCCACCTCAACACCAACGGTCAACATTTTCCTCCCCCCTCACCAATCTGGCGCTATGGCAGACACTTTTCATCTTTCTTCTCCACCTACTCCTCCTCCTCCTTTTTCTTTCTCTCTCTCCCTTCTCTTAAACATTGTGGTTGCAACATACATTCATGGGTTATTTATGTACGTTTGCCTAACGTTCAATGATTAGTTCTAGTCTGGCATTACCATCCATTTCTACCAATTATTAGAACAGTAGTCCCATGTCCAGCTTACCTAATCTTGACCCTACACATTTTTGGTTGATTCTGAACAATGATAAGACCTTCTGGTCCCTGTTCTGCTTTACCTTTGATATCAATCTCATACTAAACACAGAGCAGAAAAGTGATTTGCACTTTTATATTCAAAGAAGCACTACCCACAATATTCCGATTATGGAACCAACCCTTGTGCACAAGAACAGACAACTGGATAAAGAAAGAATAGCACATCCATACTATGGAGCACTATGCAGCTGTTAGGGAAAATGAAGTCACGGAATTTGCAAAAAGTGGAGAGACATAGAAAGTATCATCTGCAGTGAAATTAGTCTGAAGGAAGAGGAAAGATTTAAAATGAATGCACTAATTTGTGGGATTCAGACTATTTTTTATGTGCAGGGGAGGACGGTCATACCTGAGTCTGTGCCAAGGGATGACTCCTGTGGGATCTGAGAACTGTCTGTGCTGATTTTACTTGGGTTTTTATTGAGTGATTATGGGTTACAGGCCTTTCATGATCAATTTTCAGGCATACCATTTTCCAACACCAATCCTATCACCTGTGCCCAAGTGCCACCACCAATGTACCCAGTTTTCTGCCTATGTTTGCTCCGTAGCTGCTATACTATATCTGACTGAATATTCCACGATCACGATCTATCTGTTCATCATCTATTTGCTAGTGTGGGCACCAGTAATATCTCCATATGTCCTGTCTCATGCCAGTAGAGCCAAGGGCATCGGCTTGCTACAGAAACAAACCATTATATTAGGTCATGGGAATATAATTAGCCTCAAACCATTATATTAGGTCATGGGAATGACCTAATATAATTGTTACTGGAATTTGGCATATCTAATACAACACAAGCAGCTAGCCAGGCTTGCCGAGTGGAAGGCAAACTCTTTTAAACACCTCCAAATAAAGCATTTATTGATGAACTGCTCAGCAGCTTGCGGCCTTGAGCCCGACTGTGATGGGCTGGTCTGCTGTGTGGAGTTCTGACGAGAGGGAAGTCCAAATGTGGAAAATGGCAGTGCGCGTGGAGTGGGGGGTTGTCTGGCTTGTTGTGAGGCTCTGCTGGGGTGGTGGGCCAGGGCTAGAACCCATCATGCCTCCCGACTGCCTCATGGGCACAGGGCACATGGGCTGGGCACAGGGAGAGCAAGGAACAGCTCTGCCCCATGTCTGAGAGTCTCTGGACCAGCATATCTGGGCCGGATTGAGGAAACAAACTGCTGCAGGGTGGGTGTCGATGATCCGGGCTTGATGGGCTGGTCTGCTGTGTGGAGTTCTGACTAGAGGGGAAGTCCAAATGTGGAAAATGGCGGTGCGGCGTGGAGTGGGAGTGTTGTCTGGCTTGTTGTGAGGCTCTGCCGGGGGTGGTGGGCCAGGGCTAGAACCTGCCATGCCTCCAGACTGCCTCATGGAAGGCTGGGCACAGGGAGGAGCAAGGAACAGCTCTGCCGCATGTCTGAGAGTCTCTGGACCAGCATACCTGGGCCGGATTGAGGAAAAAACTGCTGCAGGGTGGGTGTCAATTTAATCTCCCAAAAATAGATAACTCTCATAAGCAAAGTGTTAACGAAAATTTGCATCGCATTAAATGGGTCATTTAGGTGATGTCATTTATGTGATGTATCAGTTATGTGATTATGATGTCATTTTGTCATTTTGCAACGGTCCCCATAATGAATCCAGAACAAGAAAATATTTTTCTCCCAAATAAAATCCCTTACCCTCTGCCATTAATTCATTAAAATCTGTACGTATATATACATATACACATGTACACAACATATATAAAGATGGTATGCATGTGTCACGATCTCACGATCCACGATTTTCCTGTTGATCATCTATTTGCTAGAGTGGGCACCAGTAATATCTCCATATGTCCTGTCTCATGCCAGTAGAGCCAGGGACATCGGCTTGCTACAGGAACATAATGAGCCTCAAACCATTATATTAGGTCATGGGAATGACCTAATATAATTGTTACTGGAATTTGGCATATCAAATACAACACGAGAAGCTTGCCAGGCTTGCCGAGTGGGAGGCAAACACTTTTATAGGTATGCATGTGTACCTATATATATTCACACACATATACACATATATTTTTTCAATTTTAATATTTAGGTATGTAAACTGTGAACTTTAGCAATTTTTTTTCTTTTACTGGTATATTCAAATGGAAAGTGTTTGAGACATAAATAACCTGTCATAAGACGTTTGTCAAAAAAAATGAATCAAGTTAATTATTGTTTCATTAAAGTTACGCTCTCTTGCCTCAGATACGACTTATATTTTAGTGTATAAAATAGCTTTAAATCACATATCAATAAAGGAATAAGGGGATGAGAAATAGCATAGTAGCAAGGCCTTAGGTTAAAAAGGTTATGGTATAAATGTAACTCATCTAGAATATTCCACAAGCTGTGGATCCAAGTCATCCTGAAGACACCTTTTCTTTCCACAAAAAGTTTTGATATTTCATTAGTCAAGAAATTTTCAGAGTTGCAGCTATTTGGAGAATATCCCCTTGGTTATGTAAATCATATATAATAGAGGTAATTTCTACATTTGTCATTTTAAATACTTCCCCAAATATCACATCCTTCTAATGAGACAAGTCAAACACATGGAGTAATTGTGTCTGCCTGTGTCATCGATTAATGAGATACATTTTATACGTTTATAAAATTCTTGAATAGTTTCTATTCAGGATAAACAGAATCCTCTCAGACTCTATTTCAGTTTTGCATTCAGCACTCAATAAAACTAATTTTCAAATAAAAAGTTAACTTTATCTTATAATTTTATTACTTATGAAATCACTACAAATAAACAACTATGTTGAAAGTTACAGACGACCATTCCTCTGTGAAGAGTCAGACTGCTGCCTCCATGAGCAGCTGGTTCTGGGGCCTCTGGGCCTCAGGGGAGCGCAGGATTTCAGTTGGGAAAGGACCAGGGCGGTTCTCCAGGTCTGCTAGTTTCTGCTTCAGATCCTCGATTTGCTTCTGGATATTCTCCAGCTCTCGCTGGCCCAGTACTGCCCTCATCCAGTATCTCTGGTTCTTGTGTATTTCTGAATAGATGTCTTTCCAGTTGGAGCAGATTCTCGTCTCGATTTCCTGCTCAAGGGCTTGGTTAAACAGCCTCTGTTTGATCTGGGCATAGCGGGCAGACTCAAGGCGGAGTCGAGTTAGCATTAGTTTTGTTTCCAGGTCCCAAGATTTTCGTTTTTCTTCCTGCATCTCCTGCACGAACTTGAGGCGTTGGGCCCGGGCTCCGTCTTCCTTGGTAGGTTTCTGGATCTCCTTGTCCAGCGTCTTTCTTCCTTGCCCTGAAGGTGGTCTTGTTGAACTGAAGAGTGCTTTCTCTTCTTTGATCCATTTTTCTTCCCAGGGCAGGCGCCTTGGGGAGGTACAGGAGTCGGGCTCGGGCTCTTGAGGCTTTTTCCTTGTCAGGGAGTCAGCGGTGCGTGTAGCTGGCTGAAGGGCAGATGCAGCTTCTTGCACTGGTGTTCGATGGCTACGAGTCACATGGGCCTTTCGAGGTGAGCCAGGACATCGCTGTCAAATATATTAGCTCTGTCCATACACATAGGGTGATAGGAAGCATGGCCTTTTCTGAGATAAGTCTCAGAAATTGAAACATCACTGTCGCACAATCCCAAATTTCCTGAATGGTGGGGAGAGCGCCCTGCAGGGCCTCCATGGCTGTGCAGGGCTCAGCCACTCCTTAGGAGTGTCAAGCTAAGCCTTGGGGCCACTGAGAACTCAGTGACCAAACAACAGGTGTCCTGGCAACATGCAAATCAGTCGGTTGGGGGAGGGGGCTCTGCCAAGTTCTCAGTGGAGGTCTTGATTGGTGTGGAGGTGAAAGTAGCTGGGCCCATGATAGTACAGCTGGTAGGACACTGGACCCAGTAGGGTTCACCAGGGTTTGACTCCCCAGGAGTAATTCCTGAGCAAATAGGCAGGAGGAAGGCCTAAGTACCACATGCTGTGGCCCCAAATCTAAATATAAAATGAAAACTGTAGAAACTTATATCTGACTTAGGGCAGGTGGATTAGACTGACTGCAGCTGGGATTGTTGACACACTCTACCACATCTGCATCAAAGTCATGTTGTGAAGTCTTTTAAGCACTGAAGAGACCCATTAATATAAACAGAGAAGAAGGCAAGAAATATTCCAGATAGCTTAGTATAAGAAGGTGAAGATTTTAAGCCAACTGTGACTTTGTTGGAAGAATATTACTTTAGCACTCTGGAGTGTAAGCCATTTGTTCTTGTGAAAACTCACTAATCAAGGGAGATGAAACATGTCAAGAGCAATCGCTTTTAAAGTAACTCATTTTAAATATGGTTTCTCAATCGAATGACCATCTAAAGTCTCAAAGATTGTTTGGCATCTAACTTCTTTGTGGTTTTGAAAGACTTGTGTATTTAAAAGAGTATATATTTTAATAAAAGTATTTGTTCTGCATTGAGAACTGTTGAAGTAGGGTAGAGAATTTAAATGGAATAAAGTATAGTGAACACAATGAGCAATATCCTTAGATATATAATAATGATCTAATTCGTTTAGATATCCTGTATGTAAATAAATTCATGCGAGCCCATATTTCTACTTATGATATTGATTACAGTATGATCTATTAAACTAATATTTGGACTGCCACGATGTATGCAACATAGAATGGGTTTTAGGATTTGGAGATTGGCAATGTTCGTTCATGTTGGACTTACTGTCAATGCTCAGTTCTAGTCTAGTGCTACATTTCCATCCTTTTAACTCTTATTGTCAAACTGCTCCCTTCTCTCTTAGCTACCCTCCACCTCACACACTACATGTGGTTGATTCCAACCACTTATTTATCCATTGACCCCGGTTTTCCTTTGCTTGAATATTAGACTACACAATTATTTTTTATATCACACAAATGAAAGCAGTCTCTCTATATCTGTCCTGTGCCTTCTGACTAATTTCTCTCAACATGATACTCTCCATGTCCATCTACTTCTAGTCAAATATCATGAACTCATTTTTACTAAAACCAGCATCGTATTCCATTGTAGAGCTATACCATCATTTCTTTATTCAGTCTCTTCTTGGCTGCTCAGATTGTTTCCATATTCTGACTCTTTTTGAGTAGTTCTGCAATGAAGAATTGTAGATAGTGTTTTTTCTTTGTGTTTCTGGGCCCCTGACTATGTTATATTATATAAAACATTACATTATATAATAAATTATTTAAGAAAATGTTATATATAGTTATATCATATAACAAATATATATTATATATATTTCAGTATATATAACCAGAAGTGGCTTGCTGGGTCAAATGTGAGCTCAATTTGTAGTTTTTGAAGGATCATACTTATTGTTTTCCAAGAAGATTCTCCTTTTGGCATTCTGACCAGCATTAAAAGTATGTCCCTTTCTCCCGGATTCAGCCTTATCACTTGTTGTGCTTGGTTTTATTTTTTTTTTCCATGTTTGTCAGTCTCTATAATGGGAAAAGATATTTCATTATTGTTTTGGTTTGCAACTCCCTGATGATTAGTGATGAAGAACACTTTAACTATGCCTTTCAGCCATTTGTATTTTTTCTTTGAGGAATTTTCTTTTCATTTCTTCTCTCCATTTTTAATGGGCTTTTTTCCTTGTAAAGATCTACCAGTGCCTTATATATCTTGGATATTGACTCCTTATCAGATGGCTATTGGGAAAATACGCTTTCACAATCTGTGGGTTAGCTTTTCTATTGGTCACCATTTCTTTTGACGTGCCGAAGTTTCTTAGTTCCATGTAGTCCTATTTGTTTATCTTGACTACCACTTGTTTGGTCAGTGGTGTTTCATCTCTGAAGATGCCTAAAGTACTTTCTATGTGCTTTTTATAACAGTCAAAACAAAAATAGCATCTAGTATAATTTCTTGTCCAAGAAATGATTCAGAATTTGCATGCTTTTCAACATATCACTGGCTCTCATCCTAATGTCTAGTGTATCTATAATTCATGAAATATTTGAACAATCAGTAAATTGAGATATATTTTTTTCAATTGAGGTAAACTTTTTTACAAGATTATAAGTTTTAGGAATATAATTTTAATCTCTTCAAACTACTCTGAATCCAACTTCCAGTGTCAGCTTCTTTCATCATAGACTGTTGGGGTAACTTTTCCCTTTCACATGCATCTTTCTGTTAAACTACGTTCTCGTCACATTACAAGTAGTGTTTTTTTTTTTTAATTGGTCTGACCCCTTGCTTTGCTTCTCTGTGTCTAACAATGAGTGATATCATCTCCTAGTTTGAGATCATCTGGTAGTTGTCTTTCATCCCTGATTTATTCATATCTGAGTGATCAGCCTGTACACTGTTGATAACACTGCTGATCTGAAAGGTGAATCCCTTAATCATGTTGCCTAGGGGAGTGTCTTCTTCTCCCTCTTCTTTACCTGTGTACATCCCCCATATTCTGTATTTACCTACAGAGGATTACCTTCTCCCAATGATTATTCTCTGTTTAAGCATAGACAAATATGTGCTATTCTGTGCCGAATTTTCAAAACAAGCTTCTAAACACTCCTCTTAAAATTTATAAATAATAACTACCCTTAATTAGATTAGTACTATATTCATGGAATTATGAAAACATATGAATGCTATTTCACGATCACGATCTTCCCGTTGATCATCCATTTGCTAGAGCGGGCACCAGTAATATCTCCATAAGTCCTGTCTCATGCCAGTAGAGCCAAAGGCATCGGCTTGCTACAGCAACATAAAGAGCCTCAAAACATTATATTAGGTCATGGGAATGACCTAATATAATTATTACTGGAATTTGGCATATCAAATACAACCCGAGAAGCTTGCCTGGCTTGCTGAGCGGGAGGCAAACTCTTTTAAACACCTCCAAATAAAGCATTTATTGATGAACAGCGCGGCCGCTTTCTGTAACGATATGGTCTGCTGGGTGGCGATCTGACGAGAGGGAAGTCCAAATGTGGCAAATGGCAGCGCCTGTGGAGTGAGGTGGGGTGGTCTGGCTTGTTGTGAGGCTCTGCCGAGGTGGTGGGCCAGGGCTAGAACCCACCATGCCTCCCGACTGCCTCATGAACGGCTGTGCACAGGGAGAGCATATGGGATGCCGGGGATCGAACCCGGCCGCACCAGCCGGCAGCATGCAAGGCAAACGCCCTACCTGCTGGGCTATTGCTCCGGCCCCAAGCAGAGGTCTTATGACTGTATATTTTGTTATTGGTTGCCTTATGCTTAGATCTATAAAACAGAGAGGTTTTTTTTGATCTAGGAAAATCCTGGCAGATTAAGTTGATTTTGGCAGATCGTCTTAGTGTATGGTAACAATATGTGAGGTAAAGTGTGTGTGGGGGTGGGGGAACCTTGTGCATAAACTTGTGTATTTAGTATGAGGACCACAGTTAAAATGTAAACCTCTGCTTTATTGAATGTCTCTCTGTGCTTCCTTGGGGTAGAGGATCTCATCACAGATCCAACAATGTACGAGGTGGAAGGGGCACAAAACGATTGGAAAGTCAGAGTCTTTCTCTGCTGAGAATCTTATCAGAATGTAAGGAAATCCTAAGAGTGGAACAGAGATAGTGCAGGGTGTAAGGCACTTTGCAAGGTAGGGCAAGCATGCAAGCATGCAGCCAGCCATTGTTCCAATCCCAGGTGGTCCTGAATACTGACAGGTGTGGCCAAAAATATAAAAATAAAAAGAAGCCCTCTAGAGGCTAGGGATAGAGACAATTCTATAGCTGGTAGGGTGCTTGCTTTGTGTGCGGCTGGCCCAGGTTCCATTCCCAGAACATCAGATGGTTCCCTGAGCCTTCTAGGAGTGATCCCTGAGTCCAGGGCCAGGAATAAACCTTGAACACTGCCAGGTATATCTCCAAAACAAAACCAAAAATTCCTTAGAAGCTGAAGCAGAAAGAGAATAAATATCTCGACATTAATTTTTTTTCTTCATTCTTTTATGTTTCAATGTTCCTAATAATGGTCTATAATGAGAATATTAAACATCGATGAATAATTTGTTTTTTTTTTGGGAAGGGGATCAGTCATTCATGTCTGTCTATAACAAATTGGCAAGATGAGTGAAAATCATTAAGATCTGGAAGGCTATTAAAAATAAAAATATTAAAAAAACATGACATTTTACAATATTCAGCTCAAATTCTTCCTTGTACTATTTGCTAAAAAATGTAAAAATTTAGATTTATAATTGTTTTATGATGTTGCAATCCTGCAATATCAATACATTGGGAACTTTTCATTTTAATTTTATGTATGAGTATTTTTTGGGAAAGTGAAATGAGAGGAAATGAAAGCATTAGAACTATCTGAAAAAGATATTTCAGTATATTTTAAATTTAGCCTTGTTGGTGAGATCAGCTTTGCTGTTTCAATTATAATTTGCTTTTTCATTCTTTGAGGATTTAAAATAGAATAATCTAGAATGGAATTATAGATATAGAACCACTTGTAACAGTTTATGAAAATTTGTATGTGTTTTTTTCACATAAAATATCTGAATAGTAACATGATATTAGAACTTAAAGGGAAGACCTTTTCTTTTCTTTAAATTTTATTTTATTATACCACCGTGAGATATCACTTGATCACTTGAATGCCGTTATTCATCTATTTGCTCGAGCGGGCGCCAGTAACATTTCCATTGGACCCTATCATGTGCCAATGTAGCCCAATGGCATCTGGTTGATTCAGCAATATCAAGAGCCTCAAACCGTTCCTTCAGGGTCTTGAGAAGGAAGTTTGACCATCTTGTAGGTGGGCAGCCACGTGATCTTTTGACATCCTGTGGGATCCAGTCGGTAATGGCTCTAGTCCAGCGATTGTCTCCAAATTGCATTACATGTCCAGCCCATCTGATTTTCAATGCCTTGGCAAACGAGACAGCATCCCTGATTCTGGAATAGCGACGGAGGTTAGAACTCCGGATTCCTTCTCTCACTTGAGTGAGGCGAGATATTCCAAGCATAGCTCTTTCGATTCCTCTCTGGGAGACCCGACTAGCATTCTCATCCTGCTTTCGTAGGGCATGAGATATACAACTACAAAGATGTTTTCATGTTTGGGTGTTCGTCATACAGCGATACAGCACCCACCCCTCCACCAGTGCCCATTTCCCACCACTAATGTCCCCAGATTCCTTCCTTCCTCCCTCAGCCTGCCTCTATAGCAGGCCCTTTTCTTCTTGCTTGCTAAGGGATTTTACACATTTTCAAAAACAAATTAACATCTCATGTCTTATTCATATTTTCAATATTCTCTTTCTTAGGATAAAATACTATTATAGGCCTATTTTGATATTCCCCTTTAAATTTTTTAATTCCCTTCACTCTTAATAGAGTTTTCAGCTGTAGTATTTACCTGCTTTCATGTAAACTCTAAATATATTAGCAAGTAATATATTAGCAAAGAATTAAAAAAATAATTTATTAAAGACAGGGAAGACAAAATTACTCCCTTAATGAGACCCACATACACAATGAAAGTTTTTAGTGACTTTTTGTGTGTTGAAGGTAGGGTTTCTATGTTTGCCTTTGGATTGTATTCACCTGCAATTCCCTCTGCTTAAACCACATCATGCCCTTCACTCTGTGCCCATTAGATTTTGGAAAATTTCTTGTTACTGGCAATGCATTCTTTCTTAGCTTTGAAGCCCTTGTAAAGAATAAGATCAATTGGATTTCAGAATTTTAGGAAATCTTATTGACCTTCCGATGCTACTGATGTTATAGGAATGTCATGGATGTCAATTGCAAAGCAGTGTCTCAAACTTACTTGAAAGCAGTAAAGTTAAGTAGAATAAATCCCTATCCCCTTTACAGAGCACAGAGTTCCCTTCAAATACCACATCTTTAAAAAACTTCAATAGGCCCATGACTCTTATGGAAGAGAAAATGAATCTGTCAGCAAGTGGAGGCTTTCTTTCCGTTCCCACCAACTTGCCTATCATTCACAACTGTGTGACTCTGTTCCATCTTACTCAAATCTTTTCCTTTTGTGGCTCATATCAAATTATGACATAAATATCAGTTAAAGTGAGGAACTTTACATCTATTTCTCATTATTTGTAGAAAAAAGTGCGACTACCCTGACAGTATTTTATTCTTTTTAAATGAAAGGATGCATCATATATGTAATCAAAGAAAGTTTTGATAGACTTTGAAATTTATTCAAGAATATTGTTATATATAGATACTAAAATATGGCCTATGACTAAGCAATAACAAGTATTTATACAATAAGATCTGTCTAGACTGACCACTCAATGAACTAAAAGAATGTGTTGTATGCTGGAAATCCAGGTTTGATTACCAACTCTGTAAGCACTGCTAGATGTCAGTAGCTTACAAGCATTGATGGATATGACCCCCTTCCCCAAATCAAAATAGAAGTTAAAAATATGTTTTTAATTCAGGAAGTAATAGTCCTGAATAGCAAACAGCTGACCTGTATAAAATTGGATGGTATTCAAGAAATAAAGTGCAATAACATCAGTACCCTTTGGGTATTTTTACTTAGGGGGTCATAAGTAGGTGTAGCTCCTGGTTCTGCATTGCTGGTAATGTTTTAGAGACCATGTATGTGCCATGTATTGAACCTAAGATGACTGTGTGTAAGGCAAACAGCTTAATCTCTGTACTATCTTTCCAGTCCCTGGGTAATTGTATTAACTGGACATTTTCATTAATATAAAAAGTAAAGTAAATTCACTAAATCACATACATAAAAGTGTTGCTATAATCATAAAAATATAGAGGGTAGGAAGAATAAACAAGGTTTCTGAATCAGTTTAAGTGCGAAAGAAACAGATTTAAACTCCTATTGCCAGATAAAGTACCTAAGCAAATATTTTTTAATTTGGTAAAAGCTGCAGATTCCTGAGGCCCTGCTCTTAATCTAATTCTCAGTATTGGACTTCAAGTTTAAAATCATTCCTGCAAGCTGATATTTGACTCGAACCATTTATCTCTGTCAGTCTGTGTTTTATTTCTGCATCTTCCTTAAAAGAAGCAGCCACCTTCCTAATGACTTTAAAGAGCGTTACCACCCATCCTATATGATTGGCTGATGACTGCTTTGCTCCCTTTAATATTTCTTTTCTTTGTGTCATAAATACCCTGCACCCAGTTTACTTTCCTTGGTTTAAGAATAATTTGCCTTTGCAGATTTTATTCAATTACTAATTACAAGAAATATTTTTGTCGAAGGAGAATCTTTATAACCTAGGATTCTTATTGAGTTATGTAGAGTGTATCCACTGTATCACTGTCTTCCTGTTCATCATTGATTTGCTCGAGTGGGCACCAGTAACATCTCCATATGTCCTGTCTCATGCTAGTAGAGCCCTAGAGCATCTGCTTGCTCTAGGAACATAAAGATACTCAAACCATTCCATCAGGTCTTGAGAATGAGGTCTATAATTTTTACTGGTATTTGGCATATCAAACACGACACGGGTAGCTTGCCAGGCTTGCCGTGCAGGTGGGATACTCTAGTAGTCACCTCTGATCTCCAGCATTTATTGATGAACTGTGCAGCCGCTGGCTGCGTGAGCCAGGCTGTGATAGGCTCTTCTGCTGGGTGGAGTTCTGATGAGAGGGAAGTCCGGATGTGGAAAATAGCGGCCCTCATAGAGGGGGTTATCTGGCTTTAATGAGGCTCTGCTGGGGTGGTGGGCCAGGGCTAGAACCCGTTATCCCTTACGGGTGCCTCATGAGCGGCTGGGCACAGGGAGAACTGGTAGCAGCTCTGTCCCATGTCTGTGAGTCTCTACATGTAGAGTGTAATCCAAGTATCACGTGTTCTCAGGAATAATCAGTCACTTTATCTTGAATCTCTAAGAATATGTTCTTTTTTTTTTTTTTTTGGTTCACACCCAGCAATGCACATGAGTTACTCCAGGCTCTGCACTCAGGAATTACTCCTGGCGGTGATTGGGGACCATATGAAATGCCAGGGCTGGAACCTGGGTCAGCGGCATGCAAGCAAGGCAAATGCCCTTCCCGCTGGACTATCGCTCCTGCCCCCTTAAGAATATGTTTGATAGCATCTTACTATTTTAAAGCAGACTCCCATTTCCTGATTGATGTTGCCTTTTTGATTATCTGCAAAGTGAATGATGTGAACGTTACTGAGATCAGTTACTGATAAAATGACAAACACTTCTGTTACCTGGCCTACTCACTTCTCCAGTTTCAGTTCAATGTTGCAAAGGTCTAAGAAGAATGGTGATCACAATGTAAGGTATACTTTAGAAAGTATTTCTAAATATATTCTTTAATTATGTTTTTTAAAATATTGTTTTATTTTCTGAAAAATATTTGTAGAACTGAAACAATAGAATTCCTCTGTAAAATATTCCAGAGATATTTTCCATCATAAAATATATGATGTAAAATTATCATAATATATTGGCAGCTCTGAGTAACAAAATGAAAAATCAGAGAGTGAGTGAATTAAACTACAGAAAATTATTTGTTAGTTCTAAAGGTTGGGAAGCCCAAGATCAAGGAACTGTGTGATTTGGGTTCTTGTGAATGCCTTCTTTCTGGTTTATAAACAGATTTCTACCTCTTATATCTTCACATTTTATGAGAACAAGGAGATGGAAGGGGATGAAGAGGGAAATTTCTGGTGATTTTCCTTTAATGATGCTTAATCCCAGGTGTGTATCCTTTTATATGACTTCAGAACCTTATTGTTTCTGGAAGGTGTTTCTCTTAATAGAATGGCATTGAAAATCATTTAGGAAGTTTGGCTGTGAATACAAGAACTTAGTCCATAGTGTAATTTCCTATCATCTTACTGAGAGAAAAATGGTCATATTCTGGTTATTGCAAGTACTAAGATATAGCAAAGTTTCAGAAGAGCTTCTCATGTTTGTTCTCAAAGAAATTTGGTCTAGATTGTGTAGTGGTTTCTAATTAAGAATCTAGGCCAGTATAAAACAATTCCCAATTTTACTATGTAAAGTGAACAAAAAATTTTATTAGTTTAATTATCAGTGATGATTCTTGACTTAAGTAAATACAATTGTAAAATTAACATCAATAAATCAATATTACAGTGTTTACTTTTATTACTTTATATTTATGTTTAATGGTACAGATTTTTCCATTTACAGTAATAGTTTAGAAATTCCTTTTAAAAGCTTAACATATTCTAGAAAATAAAGTGTTTGATTAAAAAAATACTAAATAAGCTTAAGATATAACACAACCCTAAAATTGGTACATCATAAAGTATAGGAATTTTGAATAAGCATAATCTTTGTGTTTCTTCTAGACAAATTTGCCCTTTCATTTATTTTGACCATTTACAATCCTCAGTAACTTTTATAGCCAGTATCTCTTATTTTATTTATATGAAAATTGGATTAATTTTTCACTTTAGTTAATTCCATTTTGAATGGATTTTTTGTCATGATTATAACTACTTTTTATTACATACACTCATTCATACTACACAGCACTGAGATTATAGCTACATATATAAAACTATTTCTACCACCTGGTTTGATTAGTAAGTACACAAGAGACTGATTACAGTAAAGTGCTTTCTAAGCATGTACAATAAATTGCCTTAATAAAGGTGCATAAGGTTATCACATGAAAATGATGTTCAAAATATGCCTCCTTTGGTCTGAAATTCTGACCTTTAAGAGCATTTATATCAGCATTATTTCATATAAGTTAAATTCTTAAAAGAAATACCATAAATTTAGCTATAAATTTTATAGCTAAATTATCTATATATAGACTGGGGTACAGTTTGATAATCATTTTCTCTTAAGCTAATTTCAAAATAACTATGGTCTTAAAATAAGAGGGTGATAAGAAAAATTCTTAGTCCTAATAATGGTCTACTTTTGTATGGATACTTTCCTGCAATTTACAAAAGCAGGAGTTTTACTTTTACTGTGGCAAAATATACATTTGATTTAATATAAACACAGGTCAAAAGCCAAAGAAATGAAGTCCTTTTGTTTATAAAGAATATGATGCATTCTAAATTTTGTGACTGAAGTGAATGGATTATAATTGTCTAGATATACACTAAGCCCCAGCTACTCAATTTTTCAAGAATGAACTGAATTAAGAAGAGTAGCTCAAAGCAAATAAAATAAATAATTTACATCACTTGTTCTGCATCTCAGGACAATTTGCTATTTGCTGAGAGATTCTGTTAACTATGTTGATATCTGTGCTTCCTGGTGTGGCAGGGGTTCAAATACCGTCATGCCATACTGAAGCAGGGCACAGCTGCCATCCTGCGTTAGACACATTTGCTTTGAGTTCCTCAAAGAGTGCTCAGATGATTAGTCCCATTTTGCTTCACTGGGAACACTCATTAGTGTGAAAAAAGGCACATTTTTCTTTTATTCTTTTAGTCCTGTCCAAAGGTGATATGAATCCTTTCATTCTACAGGAAGAAAAGGCAGAACAGCAAGTTCTATGTCAGAAATGTATCTCTGTAAGAGACAGGAATTTGAACACTTTCTTTTTGATTAACAATAGAGAATATTTTCTTTTGACTGTAAAATTCGGTGGGTGACTAAAATCAATGCAGATGTAGTCAACTTAGTGATGAATATATGATGCCCCTATATATTTTTTAATGAGTTCTAGGACAAAATTTACAAAACAGATGTTGTGAAGGCCTATATATTATTAAAAATAATTTTGGTTTAATTAGGATATATTTGGGTTACATCAGTGAGTCTTGGGGAGCATCTAGAGTGCTGGGGGATAGAACCGCACTTGGTTGCATACAAGGCAGTACAGACTTACTGTTGTCACTTTGTATTATCTCTCTACCCTCAGGTTCAAATTTTGAAAATTATGTTGTAGGCATGTACAAAAGCATATTTTTTCTTGAGTGTTCTTTGCCCATGACCCAGAAGAGAGTGCCTGTTACATAACGAATATGCAATAAATGCTTGTTAAAATGAATGAATGAATATTGCATTGTTAAATAATTTAAAACTGCTACATTGTCATGACTATATTTCCAGGTAATCTAATTAGAAAGCAGTTTTCTCTTTGGACTTAAACTTGGCAATGATATGGATAAGGTTGACAAATTTATGTCTCATATCAATTAAACCTTTCATGGGTTTTTCCTCAACTGCAGTCGTTAATGAGGAAGAGGCTCAGGGCAATGATAATGATGATAATGCATTGCCCTACACCATACTTCCTTACAATGGAAAACTTAAGTACTTTAGCAACAGTAATTATCTTAATTGTTATGGGAGGTAAGAAAGTTTAATTAGCAGCATTTGCAGATGAAAATGGAAACAAAGAGAGCAACCAGCTTAAAGAGACATAGCCAGACATTTACTAATTAAATGTATTATTAAACATCAAAACAGAGTTCTTACTACTTGAGAACTCAAATAAGTTTAGTATTTTCTTAAAAAACAATGAGTTACCAATATTTATTTAATAACTCTTCAAACCTTGTGTTTTTCTCCTTTTGTAGAAAAGAAGGAAAGATCAATCTTGAATAGAATATACAATTTAAATTTCATAAGTCAATATTACTCCTTAAAACTCAATTTTAATTTTTTGTACAAATATCTGGGTGCTATAGGTTAAGAAATGTGCATATTTTCAATTTTCCCTGTAAATTTCCTTGGCTCCTATCAATTTAGAATTTTATTAGAAATTCAGTTTTCAAGTTAAAATGAAAGTTTTTATCACATTGATTCCCTGTTCTTAAAGTTCTTCTTTATACTTTGCTTGAAAAACATGACCACAATCTAGATACTAAGATGGATCTTGATATTTATTCTGTGACTTAAGGATATTAGAGAAAATTTTATCCGCCATATCTTTATACTTTCTGTACTGTGGGTAGGGTATTTGCCTGTTTTGGGTATGGAATAAGATGATGTTATGTATGTGATTTACCTCACTTTTAAATATGCATTGTGTTCTTTGAAATATAACTATGAATTTCATGTAATTATAATTCATGTGAATCAGGATATCACCATACATTAATATTATAATCTGGTGTTTAAAAAATGAGGGTGTTATGGATTCCTGTGACTCCAACAGTATATTCCAAGCTCACAAAAATGGGGAGCCATGACACAAGACTAGGGGGGCAACCAAAAGGAGAAGGGGACATAGGAAGAAAAGCTCATAAGGGCACCACAGTTGGAAAATAGTTGAAAAGCACTGCCTGAATTCACAATTTTAATTCACATGTTACTAATGGTCTCAATTATAATTTTTTTTTATCAAAACAAAATGCTAGGTTCTATACTGTATCTATTCTCTTTTCTTCTGATAAAAATGGTAATATTAAAAAATACTATTTTAGTGTATATTTTCTTTTCATCCTGGTATCTTTGGAGATCAGGACATTTATTTTATACTCATCAAGGGGGTGCTGATTAGCCTCAATGCTGACGATAACAGTAGTCCGACATTATGGTGGCAATTGTTTGTTTCTTCACATCAACTGCCAGGTTTTTATCTGTTTATATGTCTTGAGCACATGGTTGTAGTCTTGTGGCAAGGTACTGTCACTTACTAACTTTGCTTGGATCCTCATACTTCTACTCAGTCATTTTTATATCAGGCAATATTTATACATGATGAGCATTTTAATTCTCCCTGTTTTTTTTTCTTGGAGAAATGACCTACTTTCTCTCACTTTGGAGTCTCTGTCTACCCAGACATACACATAATAAATGTTTTCTCCCTAGTCCCCCTTCTTAAGTACAGTATTAATATGAATGCATTCACTGCTCTTTGCCTGGAATAATCAGACTTTTTGCCATGATCTTGGGAGGATTGAATGTTTTCTTTCACATCTTGTGATAACATTTTTTTGCTTATGTGAATTACTCAAACTTGATACCTGTTGAGAGTTTCAATATTTATTGAAACTATTCTATGACATTCCTTACTTACTGTGATTTTATTCTATGAAATACTTGTTCCACTGTATGACCAAAACCTGAACATAAACATCTTTGTAATCGCATATCTCACAGTGGTATAAAAATAAAATGGTTATTCTAACTTAAAAATATAAAATAAAATAGTTGTTCCACTAATGATTGAACTTCTATCTCTAGCAATTTTCTCTCCTATTTTTTTGTGTACAAAATTTATTTATTTATTTATTAGGACTTACCAGCTCCTAGTGTCTAATCTCTCTAGTCTTGAGAGATTTGACAGTAATTGGAATTAATGTTATACCTTAGCTGCTTAACTACTGGTAAATTAATAAATGCAAAATATTTAGAGCAATCCTATTATCTGGCAGTCCTGATGACACATTTTTAAGGAGATAACCTTTTTATTGTAACACTTGGAAATCTGAATTTTAGCTTAAAGTTGTGAAAGATCTCTTGGTTATATAAATTTCTTGCACAGATGAATGAATGATGTATGATCTGAAACCTGCTAGAAGAGATCACTTTAGTGGGAAAAATCAAAATTCTTTGTGATTTTATTTTAAGTCTTTGTGTTAAATTCAGGACCAGATCAGAAGTAGTGGGATATTGAAGGAGACCCAGGAAATACCACCCTCCTGCTAAAACAATAAAAAGACAAAAGACATGGAAATCTGTTAACATCCTAAAAGCCATAAAAAAATTGATTAGTGATATTTCTGTAAGACAATTGTAATATTTCTAAATCATTCTCTTTTTGTGAATGATTTAGAAATAAGCATCCTGATTTGTGAGAATGATAATATGACTTAGCAATAAATATGATTGTTGTTGGAGCAGATGAAGGACAGCAAATAAAAAGGATGTAATATCAGGTGTGGTTAGAGGCCCATTTCCTGGTACTTAGAGTCAGGCTTCTCTTTACAAATCAGACTAACTGCATGAAAACATAACATGGTTTAATTGGAGGTGGTGTCCATATTGCAACAATACAGGCATGCAATTTAATTAGCAGTAAAGGGTAGATGGAGAATGATGGCAAAAAGTTTTGTTGACAAATAGCAGTGAGGTTGAGAGAGTTCCTACACAGGAGCTTACAGGAAATAGGGTCTTTCTCTTTGTGACTGTGCCCAGGAGTCCTCTATAGAGAAGACTTTAAGACCATTGGTAGACTTTGTAGTCATCTCATAATTGGCCCAATCTCAGAACCCAAATTGTACCATATTTAAGAATTATATTATGGCAACGTTTTTTTTTTGGGGGGGGCTTTCCAGTAGGAACCAGAAAGCCTGCTAGACAAATTCTAAAAAGAGCTGTAACACTGGGAACACATAGTAATTTTAATTTAAGGGCATATTGTACAGCTGAGTATTTAATCTGTGCTTGCCTTTCACATGTCTGGTCACACTGATAACATTAATCATACTTTCTACTGCCCTGTCACTGCATCACTGGGGCCCCACTCCATCTCAGGAACCCTAATATTTTGTTAGCGAAGATAATTGAAATGTAAAAGCATACTTTGATCATTCAGGTGGATTATAATATTAGTACATCAATATATATCAGTACAAAGAGTTATTACTAATCTAAATAGTAAACAAAGTCAGGGAGGAAGGTGTGTGTCTAGTATCTATTCATTGTCTTTGAGGAAAGGAAGAAATAAATCATTGTGAAAAAATTGTCTAGTCTGAGAAGTAATTCTGGGCATATCTGTTAATGGACCAAAAATAACTTCTTGGCATGGAGCCCTACATTGTTTCAAGCCCAAAATTTCTAATTTCTACTTTCTCCAATTCAAAAAGTTTTAAGTTATCAAAAGTTTATGATAACAAAGTTATTATAAATTCCAGTATATTTCTCTTTGGGATAAAGTTTTAAATAATTTTTATGTCACGTGTCCCAACATCCAGTGAAAAGGTCAAAAATGTGTTTATTTCTATAATGTTAATGATTATTTTGGAAGTGAAGATTTATAAATAATATGTACTTTCCAACAAGTAAATCTTTTGAGTACAAGCCCTTGTATTGTTTGCTATTATATTGCACTTAGTGCTAGTTGTTGCAGGACTCCTCTAAGAGCCTCTGCATCTGCCCTGGATTGCCTATTGCAAATCACTTCGTAGATAAGGGGGTAGTTTAAATGTGGCAGTTTACCTGACCATGTATTCTATACTGGCTGGTATAAATATTCTCTCATGCTTCCACAATCATCGTGGGACTAGCTAGATTTTACCAGCATATTTGCCTGGCCATGTTGGATCTCTAAGTAGTTAGTCCAGAGAGAAATGCTGTTTGCCTCCAAGCAAGCAAGCATGGCTCCCTGATAACTCAGAGGCAACTAAAATACAAAACTACTGTGAAATAGATGAGACTCTTGTGAAGGCTTGGAGAACTATTTAACTGGCATTAGTATTAGTCTTTAGTACAGAGACATGCCATCTCAGAAAACCCCATTCTCTACCCTATAAAGGCATCTCCAGGCATTTTCTTGGCTCAAAACATTAGCATATAATAGGGCCTAGGTGAGGTGCTGGGAGAAATTACCTAAGGGCATTTAACCCTTCCTGCTTCCCAAATAGTGAGAGGTCTGAGTTGCAGGGTTATAAATATCTCTCTCTCTCTCTCTCTCTCTCTCTCTCTCTCTCTCTCTCTCTCTCTCTCTCTTTGGGCTCTCTCTTTGTGAGCTTGCACCCTTCTTGGGAGTCTTGTCTTTTTCTCCTTTTTTACAGGGCCTTAACATGTGGTGGCCGCCATCTTGTCCTACACATGTCTGGGGTTCTAGCTGGGAATTCTAAGCACAGGGTTTTTCCTATTGCTGACTTGTATGCCTGAACGTGTGATAAGTAAAGCCTTTTAAAACTGCATCGGATTCCTGAGTCTTCATCCATTCCCGCCGGCTTCGGAGGTAGAAGGGAACTTCGCTTCCCGGCACTATCGGGGACCCGGCAGCATTCCCTGACATCTAGTTACTAATTTTACTGCATGTTTTATCATAACACTGCATATATAGCGCTAGTTACCTGTTGTAGCTTATAAATATATAGCTACAAACTAAAGGGCTTGCTTAAGTACAGGGCTGCTCACCTGTTCCAGATACTAGCATTTTGTTTTGCTTCTTTCCCCTTGTGTAAGGATTTCACCAAGTCATTAGTTTAACTTTGCCTGAAGACATGCAGAGCTTAGAGATATTTGAAATGTTAGTGTTTACAAATTGCTTAAATAACTAGTTGAGACAGGTAATAAACTAAATATTTATTTCCAAACTGTAGAATTTAAATCCACATTAACAGAGTCACTGGTAACTGATGCAACTAGAGTGGGATCTCCATAATTAGCAGACTCTGCAAGCTTTTGCCTTGTCTTTATAACAGTGCCCCCAAACATGCAAAATAACATAGCAAATGAGTAATCCCTATGTCTGTTCCCTTTCTGACTTGTAACAGAGTGTGCTCATAAGCGTAATAGAGAACAACCTCATCCAGATTTATATGTTTAATTAAATGCAAATTCTGGCCTTAGTTGTTCTGAAAGTTGCTCCATTATCAATATTAACAACATATTGCTTGGAGAAAAATGTGAGTCTTCATGATTGACTCTCCGTGGCTGATCCAGGGTTCAGGGACAAAAACCCTAAGGCTTACATTCACTCTATACTCTCCTGCAGGGTTTGATCTCACTGCCTCCATTTGGGAGACCTCAATCATGGGTTTGTAGTCCTATTGTTACATTTTAATCATTTTCAAATTCTAATTAAGTTATGTTCTCAATGAAAAGTAATTGTGTTTACTGACAGACCTATGATTAATTCAAAGCACAAAGCAACTATCTAAAATGAGACAAAATATGGTTCATATCATTGATGTACTAGTCCTAAGCAGAATTAAGATTGTCTTTGAATGTGGACTCTTCTGCAGTGATCACTGACATGGTTGTCATAGCAACTGGCTGTCTTGTCATTACTACTGTCTCCAGACATCTGCTCTAGGTTTAAACAGTCATTGACATGTGCATTCATTTGGTCAGGGAAGATATCGTGCATCTCACACACCTTTATCATTTATTCATGTGTTTACTCTAAATAATGAGCTGAAATTAGTAACCTAAAGTGTAGAAGTATTTAATTTTAGTTGACCACTTCTGATAGCATAGCAGAAAAAATTACATTTAATGTTATATATTTTATAGCTGAGAATATAACTGAAAGTATAACTGAGAGCATACCACCTACACGGCAGAGCCTGGCAAGCTACCCATGTTTTATTTGATATGCCAAAACCAGTAACAATTGTGGACCTCATTCCCATGTCCTGAAGGAATGGTTTGAGGCTCTTCCTGTGCCTGGAGCGAGCAGATGCCCTTGGGCTACACTTGCTTGTAACAGGATGTATGGAGATATTACTGGTGCCTGCTTGAGTAAATAGATGAACAACAGAAAGACAAGTGAATTGATACAAGTGATTTTATAGCTAACTATAGATTATTTGCATCTATTGTACAAAGCCTCAGGAATCAAGAAATAGCAGCAGACTTTTTCTTTATCTGCACCTAAATGGAAGAATTTGTAGTCCAATAACAACTGACTATGTCTGCAAAAGAGTATGATGTTGAGAAAATTCACCATAACCCAAATAATGAAACTATCATGGGAATAACTAATTACAGATGACTAGTATTGATCCTCAATTTCCCCATTGCTCATTTGCTAGGATTTCTTTTTTTTTTTTAAGCTTTTTTTGGGTGATGCTAAGGGGTTATTCCTGGCTCAAGAATTACTCCTGGTGTTGCTCAGGTATCCATATGAGAGCCAATGATCAGACTCAGGTCATCTATCACTCTGCTTAGGATTTCTAAGTGCGACTTCCACTGCTGAAACAGAGATATTAACTGCGACGGCCTTTAGGGAAAAATAATTCTGAGTTTTGCAGAATGTTTTAGGATTCGCAGACTCTGGAGTCGTTTTCCAAATGCTAAGTAGCAGAGGTAGCTGCCTATCTAAAAGCAAGCACATACGAATCCACGAATATCTACAAGTCCCCTGTGTGGAACGTGGGATGAGGGTGAAAAACTCAGAAACAGTTTGGGTTTGGAATGACTCTGTATTCCTAGCAAAGATATGTTTCTGTTTCTGTCATCTCAGCAGACAATTCCTTTATATTTAAATTTCGAGGTATAAGTTAATGAAGCAGTTCCTTTTAACTGTAGAGAGAACTACAAGAGATCCAAGAAAAAGAAAAGAAAAACAAATGAAAAACACATGAGGCCCTAAGAAAGAAACTGATAGTGACAACAAATAACTGGAAAATAAGTCGAACTAAGCAATATAGTAAATAACAAAGACCAGAGTAGGAACTAGAAGAGTTAAAGGTAAACATTTCTTTTTTTTTCTTTTTTTTTTTTTTTTTGCTTTTTTGGGTCACACCTGGCATTGCTCAGGGGTTACTCCTGGCTCTGCACTCAGGAATTACTCCTGGCGGTGCTCGGGGGACCATATGGGATGTCGAGGATGAAACCTGGGTCCGACCGCATGCAAGGCAAACGCCCTACCCGCTGGACTATTGCTCCGGACCCAAAGGTAAACATTTCTTTCCATTGAAAGAAAATAAGAGTAGGTTATTCATAAAATATATAAAATAAAAAAGTTGTAGAGTCTATGTTATATGGAAGGAACTTACAGCAATTATAGAAAAAAGATAACCTTGGGCAAAAGTAAATATCTTATGCTTTTATGCTGAAAAAAAATTCTCTTTTGCCCAGTAGGTCTTTTTAGGAAAAAATCCGAGCTGAGGTTTGTTTTGTTTTATATATATATATATGATATATATATATCTATATATATTACATATATATATATATTTCTCTAAACTTGAAACTTGAAATTTTATGCCATAAAAGAAATCATATTCTTGTAATCTTAGGAATGATAGTAAAGTATTTTTCTTTTATCTACAAAAATTTTAGCATATTGTTTTAATTTCATTTTTCTGCTATTTTTTAATTTTAGATACTTTAAGAATATTAATTTTATTTACTATTGAGTAATATCTTATAATAGTATTAATATTTATGGTTTTTGATGTACAATTTACTGTGTTACAATCTCCAAAGTAAAAAAAACTCCACTACCATCCCTATGTTTCTCATAACACATTTTGCTATTGACTAGTAACAATTATGCACCTCAATTCCATGACCTGAAGAATCATTTGAGGCTCTTCCTGTCCCTGGAGCAAGCAGATGCCCTTGGGCTACACTTGCTTTCTAAGGACGTATGAAGATGTTACTGGTGCCCGCTCAAGCAAATCAATGAATAATGGGAAGACAATGAAACAGTGATACAGTGAATGTAAAATAAAGAATTGATACAGATTCAATATAAATTCTCTAAACATAGGTTGCCACTATAATTTTCATTGGACATAATTAATGATAGTTACAATAACTCCAGAAGAGCCAAAGAACATAAAAGAACAGAGTTCTCTGAAGATAGTTTAGCATAAATTTTACTATAGAAAAGAGGAAATTAACATTGAAAGATATTACTTTAAACAGTGCTTTAATGACTTATCTCAGAAATTGGTAAAAAAATGTGAGTGAGAGTTCGAATTGAAATATAAATGAGAGTCATCTCTTCTCAGTGAAGTTAAAAGACAGGCTTCCTGACACATGTCTGTAACTGAAACTGGGGTGCACATCACACATATGGAATTCAGAGGTCAGGTTTTGGTCAGAGAATTTCGGGTGAAGGATAGATCAAATGGTTTTCCTAGACATGGATCACAGCTCTTAAGGACTAGAGAGGAGAATAAATGAGATAAAGCATCTGTCTTAGTTGGAAATAAGAGTAATGCGGTATTGAAGTCGAAGACCATGCAGTCTAGAAGAGCAGGTTTTTTCCATTACTGTGCTCTGGATTTGTTATAGATATAGGAATGGATTGCTAGATTTAAAGCCACATTTTGATAGGGCTATGCTGGTTCTTGAAGCATAAATTAGAAAGCCAGGATGTTTTATAAATGGAGATCTCTTATGATTTCCAAAGAAGACGAGTTGTTGGTGTTTAACATTTTTAGCTTGTTGACAACAGAATGCAGAGAAAATGGGCAGTGGACTGGTCTCAAGGAACAGCAGTTGTGGAAAGAGGAAATGAAGGGCAAAGTCATTCAGTCATTACTTGATCATCGAGCAGAGTATGGCGGTAGATGCTAATGCAGAAAGACAAGGCAGGAGCTAAGGGGTTGAGTAAATAATGTGAAGCAACTTAGCGTACTGCAGGAGGGAGGAGGGATGGTGGGGGGGCGTCAAGCACCCATTTTTCCAAGTTACCATTTTTCCAAGGTGAGAGACTGACTTGAAATTTCTCTCCATCTGGACTCTGAGAGAAGAAATTCGAGAGAGAATGAAAAACCAGCACTTGCTAAGTTTGTCAAAGGGAAAGTGTTTGTTTGAATGCAATCTATTAATTTTCAGAAATTTTTGTCTTTTTTGGGGGGACCTCACCCAGATTGCTGCAGTGCTTTTCCCTCCTCTGTGCTCAGAGGACACTTCAGCACTGCTTGAGGGAAACCATGTGAGTACAGGATTGGAACCTGGATTTCACAGTTCAGAGCCTGCTCTCAACCTGTTTAGCAATATCTCTGGCCCAATTACTAGGAATTTTATAAAGAATTGGAGGTTTATAAAGCAGTGAAGTTACTCAGTTCATTCAGGAAATCAGTCTAACAAATGAGGAAATTACTGCTAATAGTCTTAGTTTGTCTGCACGCCTGCAGTAGAAAATTAACAGGAGGAATTACCCATTTGACTAAATATATCTCACATTCACAGTCATATGAATGTAACCTGCTGCTCTTCTTCTAGCTTCTAAATTCATAGAAATGACTCTCTAGAATAGAGACTTATTCATTTATCACCAGAATTGTGGTGATAAATGAGTCTGAAAATAGTTTTTTTTTCCTCCAAGCCTCTCTCCCGTTGATTCACGGCAATGGCTGTGTAAGGAGTAATAGTACTGAGCATGGACAGGAAATTTCAGTACTGAAGTGACAGGTCATCAGGAATTGATCTTGAGTCTGAATGCGGCTCAGCAGTTAAGTGTCTGCTTCAAAGATGTGAGTCTGGGACCTCTGAAGCGACTTGATCCCTGGAACTCCCTGGAATTGGTCACATCTCTGTGATCTAGGCCAATGTCACTGCCATTGAGTTGCCCAGTGTCGCAACAAGTATGTCATCTTCTCTGACACACCTCAACCTAGTTGAACCCACAAAGAACTCTGTACCCAAATGTATGACACCCAGTCAGAACTGCAGATAAATGTGGGATCTCCTACAACCAAGGGCCAAACCTCATATGTCTGAACTGTAAAACAAGGGGAAGGGAAAGGGACTTTTTTTTAAAACAAGATCTCATGGTGGTATAATAAAATATTGAAAAAGAAAGTTAACGGTAGAGGGAGTACTATTAATATTAAGATGGGAGCATTTTTCTGTATTCTGCCAGACTTCCAAAATAATCTACCAAATCAAACCAAATAGGAATGCTTTTCCTTAGGGATAGTAAACCAAACCTGTAGAGATTAATATGTTATTGTGTGAATAGGACTAAGGATGACAGAAGAAAACATTTGAGTGTCAAAGGAACAGTTGGAAAAAGCATCAAAACATGAATGAAGGGGGCAATGTAACTCTGAAAGTTTACTGGATTAGAAAGTCAATCGATTTGGGGGTGTTGTTACTGTCACAGTGCAGGGAGGGATTAGCTGACATGGTCTAGAATGTCCCAGCCAGTGAAGAGAGAGTAAACCAATAATGCAATACCATGAGTAGAAAATACATTATATTTTTTTAGTGGGATTTGAAGATTATTTTCAATTGCACCAAAACTTTCTCAAATCCTCCATATTCCATTTCCAAATATAGTTATATTATGGATTTCTTTGTTAACATTAGAGCTTCTTTTTTTTTTTTTGCTTTTTGGGTCATACCCGGCGATGCTCAGGGGGTTACTCCTGGCTCTGCACTCAGGAATTACTCCTGGCGGTGCTCGGGGTACCATATGGGATGCTGGGGAGCGAACCCAGGCCGGCACAAGCTGGCGGGCAAGGCAAACGCCCTATCTGCTGGGCTATTCCTCCGGCCCAACATTAGAGCTTCTAAAAGCTCCATTATATGAGCAAATACTTTTGAGCAATATGGAATTTTAATTATTATTATTTGGGTAGGTCCTTCCAAGAAATGCCAGGGTGCTTGGCAAACTCTGTTTGCAAGTTCAATGCTTGGGGCTGCCCACAGTGCTGCTATGGCCAATGGTGTGGGGACACAAAGGCCTCACTTGCCAGTGCTGAAGTGAGGATTGGGGAGTGAGGTGCTTGGGATAGAGTGAGAGCTTCCACAGTCTTAGTTGCCTTCCGCTTCCTGACTTAACACAATTAACTTCTCTTTTTAAATGTCTATTTGTATGAAAAAAATCTTTACCTTTAAAATACTGTATGTAAAATGTCTCCATCAGAATTCTGAGTAACCTCTCTAGAGTTTAATAATAGTCCTTTGTTATGCTACTATAACGTTACAGAATTTCAAATGTTTTTCTTACCGGTTTATAGTTTTTCTTTTGATTTAGTTGGAAATGCGACACTCAAAGGATTATTTTGTGAATGTTTCTGATTTTGGTGTGATAGAATAGTAGTTAGGGAAAAGAGAAATTTCTTATTCTAGGACCCGAGTCATAGTACAGCAGGTAGGGCATTTGTCTTGCCTGTGGTTGACCAAGGTTCTAGCCCCAGCACCTCATATAGCCCCCTGTGATCCCTAGGTGTGACTGATCCCTGAGTGCAAAGCCAGGAGTGAGCCCTGAGCACTGCTGAATGCCCCTCCCCTTCCCCACTGCCCAACAAATCCTCTTATTCTATCACTCTCAATTTGAGTCACAGATAAAAATGTTCACTGTTAGAATCCCTTCAGCTAATTCTGGCTGGAAGAAGAAAACATAAATAAATACTGGTAGTTAGCTAATCAGTGATTGTCAACAAGGCTGTTTGAGAAAGGAAAACAATAAAATCCTATTGATCATTTTCCATGCATAATTACTTTCCAATAATCAATTTTAAATTAGTGTCATAATGTCACCAACCCTGGACTTGAAAAGATAGAGGTCTTCAAGTACCAATAGCATCTAGTTTTTTGACATTTTAAGTTGTTATTTACACACAGTTGACAAACCTGCGATTTAGATTTTATTGTGCTGGAATTGTATACCCACATAGTATTATCTTTCTTTTCTCATTTCTTAAAATACCACTTTTGTCAAATCAGAATGAGCATGTTTCTGTCCTGTTTCTTTTCCATCTGATCACATTCAACTTGGAGTTTAGAATTTTGCAGTGAATCAAAGCCCCGTTTTCTAGCCACCTGGCAGCGCTTTACTTTTGGCAACCCCTTCCCCTTAGGAGATGAATTCTATATTTTCTACCTTTAACTTCTCATCCATCTTTCTGTAAATAGATCAGCTGCCCAAGATATTGATTCCTTTTCTCAACTGCCTTCGAGAATTCGTTCTCACCAATCTTCATTCAATCTATGCTACCACTCTTTCTCTGCTGAATTTTACTTTTTCAGTCACAGATATATGTCCATATAAGCTTATGTTTTCCCATTTGAAAATTTCATCAGCATGTTCAGATATGCTGTTGTAATGATACTATACTTAAAATTTTTTTTTTCATGACTGAGACTGGAGTTGGCTGTACAATAAACCCCCAAGTTATAACTGTTCTAGTTACTGCAATACAGATATTTGGATGTTTTGATTAATGGTTTTATTAATATTTTCAAAAGACCCAGAGCAACTAAACAGCACATTTATCAAGATTTTTTGTAGTTACATTTATGAGCTTTTGTGCCATTATAAATGAAAATCTATACAAGTTGAAAGGTGTATTGCAAAATTCTTGGTTCAGTAAATAATAGGGAAAAGGTAATGGTGCACAATATTGCTTTCATAATGTTACAGACTACATGACCATATAGGCAATGTAATATATGTTCTTTATATAATAATATTTTAAGTCTGTCCAATGAATATTAATTTGTCTTCATTAAACTAAGATATAAAACAGGAGACATATTTGCAGCTGTTCATTTTGACCAAAGTAAACTTTCAGCATTCAGAGTAGTAATGCATTATAAAGTGATAATTTCAAAGAATTTAGCTTAGGCTCATGTTGCTAAAATTCTTTCAGTACCTGTAACAAACCATTAACAAGTGTGACTTAAGTAAAGAAAATGTGGGAAAATGTGTTATTTGAACAGATGTTACAATCTATTTGGAGAAATGTACCAGCTCTCCTCTGTATATGTTTATCTTCAAATGTCCAGACTGACCCTGCTGGAACATGGAGAAATTCTATTTTAAAATAGATGGTGAAATTTAAAACAGCTCCTTAGTGTCTTGATGAATGCATACATCACATTGAAGTGAGCCTAATGGATAAAACACAGACACAAAATCCATGATCTATGAAGCTCTTGAAACGTTTGAAGTTTTATTTGAATAATCTATGACATGAAATCCAAATGTGTCATCTAGTAACTGTGGCTGCTATATGGTTTGTTATGAAAATTGAAGGAAGACATGCTACAAAAAACAAGAATTTTTTGTAAAGTAAACTTAATGAATTACTTCTTTTTTTATATTCCTAATCTGTGATTATATTTTGATTTGAATTGGGTGACTTTCCAATGTTAAGGACATCTATGAGCCCTTTTTGAGAGATTTTTAGCCAGTCATACCCCTGGTTCTTTGTATCATATCTCAAGGATGTAATGCAGAACTCTTGATACCCGTGAAGATCTGGATCAGCCAGGCCACCCAGGCCATACTCTGTTATGTGGTCCAGGAGGGCAATCACATGAAAGGCATGTACCTTAACTCCTGTGCTATCATCTGGCCCTCTATGGAGATTTAAGAATGTAAATGACTGACATATTTCCACTTCCATTCCCTTTGTTCTTGCTTCTTGTCACAATCATCATAAAATAAAATATTAGCTAGCATTATATCCTTTGCAAAGCCATATTCAAATGGATATATGTATTGATAAAATTGCTTTTATGTCTGTTCTGTCAAAGCAAAATTGTTCTGGACAAAAGAAATTTTGTTCAAATCTCTAACAGTCGAAGAGACTGAAATCAATTTCCCTGAAAGAAAAGGTTGGAGGATGTGTAAACACTAGGGGAATCTAATGTAAAAGTACTGAAAGACTAAGGGTAGAGTTTGAGAAATTGATTGTGTTCAGCCCAGTAAGTTCCTCTTTCCTCTTTCCAATTTGATTTTCTTTGATTAGCCTATCTGTTGTTGCTCATCAACACCTACTCCTATCCTGTCCCAGAAACTGGGAGGCAGGATATTGACATTTCAAAGTGAAGGGACTTGAAAAACATTCTCTATATCTTAAAACTAGTAAAGATAAACATGCATTTCCAGAGCACAGACAAAGAGAATTCTACTTGTAAATTGTATAGATATTTAAATAAAGGGATATTAGGAGCTGAGACTCTAAAAAAAACAGGTTTTCACAGGATAGAAGAAATGTACCAGGAGTGGAGCTTGAGGCAGGGGTGGAATTGGAATAGGGGTGGAGTGGACCAGCTTGATAGGGTGATTAAAACCTAGAACTTCCCAAAGCTACAAAAGCATACATAACAATAGGGAAGGACAAGCTTTTTTTTTGTCTATTTTTTTACCTTTCTTTCTTGGCTTTTTGGGTCACACCCCTTGATGTTCAAAGGAAACTCCTGGCTCTGCACTCAGGAATTATTCCTGGCAGTGCTCAGGGAACTTATGGGATTCTGGGATAGAACCCAAGTCAGCTGAGTGCAAGGAAAATGCCCTCCCTGCTGTGCTATCTCTCCTGCCCCACTATCTGTTAACTTTGGCTCAGTTCAAATCCCACTCCCATGGACCATGCATGCAGCACATAATATGTGCTCCTCCAGTTGGAACCCAGGACTTCTGCATTGCTCTAATCCTTTGAATTAACATCCAGCTCCTTCTACACCCATCCCAGAAGAGAGCTTTGAGATGCTGCATTGTTCATGCTCCTTGTCTTCCTTTTCAGTATTTTAGTCTATGCTATACCACTACTAATATGTATTACTTTAACCACTATAAAAATCACTTGTATCTGCCATTACCATTTCCCACATTTAGTAAAACACTGGTATCTTCTATATCCTATTAATGAATGCAGCATTAATTAATAGGATATAAATAGATACCAGTGTTTTACTAAATGTGGGAAATAATAATGGCAGATTAAAACTCACCATTGAATATACACAAAGAGACTTAAGTGATAAACTCTAAATATTTTCAGGGCTAGCCACAATGTGTAAAATAAGAAGGAGAGAGATGCAGAGACAGAGACAGAGAAAGAAAGAGAGAAAACAGGGGTACCTGCAATTGAGGCAGCCTGGGGGTGTGAGGGAGGGGTGGGGTACATTGGTGGTGGAAATGGGGCACTGGTGGAGGGAGGGGTGCTGGAATACTGTATTACCAAAAACCAATTATGAACACCTTTGTAATTTTATGTCTCAGGGTGGTATAATAAAAATTTTAAAAAAATTAAAAATATCACTTGTATCACTTGTATTCCCATTGTTCAATTTTCTCAAGTGGGTGCCAGTAACATCTCATTCATTGGGAATGAGGCCCATTTTTCTTACTGTTTTTGGCATGTCGAATATACCAGGGGTAGCTTGCCAGGCTCTGCCATGACTCTTGGTTCATCCCTGGGGGACCAGTCTTTTTCTATTTCAGACCATCAACCATCCAGGACTCACAGGGCAGAGCCCTGGGCATAAACAAGCCTATATCCTGTCTGCCACCTGCCAATGCAGCAGGGCACCACAGCCACACCTGCAACACCTCGAGGGGCAGTTAGAAAAATCACTTCACTTGTATCACTTGTCCTCCAGTTGTTCATCGATTTATTCGAGTGGGCTCCAGTAACATCTCCATTCGTTGGGAATGAGGTCCGTTATTGTTTCAGCTTTTGACATATCAAATACACCATGGATAGCTTGCCAGACTCTGCAGTGGCTCTGGAGTTCTGGAAATCCAGAACAACAGATTGTCCAGAAATGTTACAATTTTTAACCTTTTACTCTTTTTAATGAGTGGAACATGTTTAGGGACTGAAGAAATAACTCAAGTGGTAAAGCATATGAATTCAGTAGCTTGTGCTACATTCTTCTATGGTAACTTAAATTTTACAGCTCAGAGCAGAGGGGCTGACTGTTCATAGGAAATGCAAGAAAAACCTGCAGAATTCTTAAGCAATTCACTAAGGCAGCTTTAAGGACAAAGTAAATAAAGCCACTACACAAATGTTGTGTCTTTTGCAGTAGCACTAAAACTTTATTACCAAGAAAAGGAATTGACAAAACTTCTCTCTCTAAAAATGTATTTTTTAAAGTAATTCTGGTATGCATGATTTTTTTTTTTTTTTGCTTTTTGGGTTACACCTGGCGATGCTCAGGGGATTACTCCTGGCTCTGCACTCAGGAATTACTCTTGGCAGTGCTCAGGGAAACATATGGGATGCTGGGGATTGAACCTGGGTCAGCCACGAGCAAGGCAAATGCCCTCTCTGCTGGACTATTGCTCCGCCCCTGGTATGCATGATTATCAATATGATTTTTATAAATACTGGGTCTATCTGTTTTTCCATTCTAGGAATTATCATTAACAATATTTTTGGTATTTTTACTTTATCACTATCTTTCTATAATTTCTGTCAATCTTCATTTTTTACATATTAATATCTATTTTCCAGATTCCCATTGCTCACGGTCATCTTTGAGGATGTCTAAAGGCACTATTCCAAAGCATTCCCATGTCTGACACTTGCCAGTTGCATCTTCTTTATCACTTTTTCACCCTGCCTGATGGGACAATTGTAGCTTGCAATATGTTTTTCAGTTTTTTGTTTGTTTGTTTTGCTTCATTCACTTCTCCCAGGGATTTTAAAATCAGAAAGTAAAGACACATAATGTAAAGGAAACACGGGGGCTTGGAAAAGATGCATCTATTTCAAGCAAAGCACAATAAAACAAACAGGAGTAAGAAGTCAGAAGAGTGTTGTTTGCAGTGTTATTCTTTCGTGAGTGAGAAACAAAGTGCCTTCAAGAATTGTTTTCTCCCATGGTACAAGTAAAGGACAAAAAGATAAAACTGAAGACACCCAGAAGCTAAAGCATAGCATTTGCACAGCATTTTGTTTAAAACATTGAGCAATGTGGGGATATAAATATTTTAATATGAATGGAACTTATATGTTTTTTCCTTCCCAATAACTTAGCTTCGTATTTTTATCCAATTATTCCTATTCAATATTTTAAATGTTTATACACAATTCATTTGTAAGGCTCCATGGTGAAATATAATTTCACCATGGAGTGGGGAGTCATCAGATGACCCCCCCCATTCCATGAGGGGCCTCCATTTTCCACATATGGACTTCCCCTCGTCAGAACTCCACCCAGCAGACCAGCCTATCACAGCCCGGCTCATCGAGATCCTCCCTGCAGCAATCTAATTTAAATCTGGCCCAGGTATGCTGATCCAGAGACTCACAGACATGGGGCACAGCTGCTACTCACAGACATGGGGCAGAGCTCTCCCTGTGCCCGGCCACTCACGAGGTGCCCAGGAGAGATGGCGGGTTCTAGCCCTGGCCCACCACCCCAGCAGAGCCTCACAACAAACCAGATGATCCCCACTCCATGAGGGCCTCCATTTTCCACATCCGGACTTCCCCCTTGTCAGAATTCCACCCAGCATATAAGCCTATCACTGCCCAGCTCATCAAGATCCACCCTGCAGCAGTCTTTTTTTAAATTTCGGCCCAGGTATGCTGATCCGGAGACTCATAGACATGGCGGCAGAGCTGCTACTGGCTCTCCCTGTGCCCAGCCGCTCACTCACAAGGTGCCTGGGAGGGATGGCAGGTTCTAGCCCTGGCCCACCACCCCATCAGAGTCTTGCAACAAGCCAAACGACACCCCAACTCCATGAGGGGCCTCCATTTTCCACATCGGACTCCCTCTCATCAGAACTCCACCCAGCAGACCAGCCTATCACAGCCTGGCTCGCATGGCCATGTGCGGCCCACAGTTCATCAATAAATGCTGGATTTAGAAATGACTGCAAGAGTATGCTACTGCATGGCAGAGCCTGGCAAGCTACCCGTGTCGTATTTGATATGCCAAATACCAGTAACAATTATAGGCCTCATTCCCATGACCTGATGGAATGGTTTGAGGCTCTTTATGTTCCTGGAGCAAGCAGGTGCCCTTGGGCTCTACTTGCATGAGACAGGACATATGGAGATGTTACTGGTGCCCGCTTGAGCAAATTGATATGAACGGGAAGACAGTGACAGTGATACAGTGATATAATTTCACCATACATAGTGTGAAATTATTTAATATACAATTATTTAGAAATAATTTCTACCATCAAATGTTTAGAAGGAAAGATGGTAAGATAATAAGAAAATGTAATAAAGAGTAGGTTTTGATCACTGTATCACCTCTGGCACGGAGCTGCCTGGCAAGCTACCCATGTCGTATTTGATACCAGTAACAATTTTAGACCTGATTTTAGGTTTTGATATTTTCTTCTTTTTCATTTTAATCAAATTATCTTTTCCTTAATTGCTTGAGAATTCATTATACATTTAGGAAACTGTTTCTTCCTATACATTATAGATTTTTCATATGTGTATTGTCTTTTTAAATTTGTCAGCACAGAAATATTTTAAATTTTTAGCCTGATATATTAGAAATTATATTAGGGGCAGAGCTGCTATCAGCTCTCCCTGTGCCCAGCTGTTCATGAGGCACCCAGGAAAGAAAATGGGTTCTAGACCTGGCCCACCATCCCAGCAGAGCCTCTCAAGAAGCCAGAGGAGCCCCCACACCATGAGGGCCACCATTTTCAACGTCCAAACTCTACAGCTTGTCAGAGCTCCACCCGGCAGAAAAGTCAATCTTTCCCTGTTGTGACTCATCAATAAATACATGAAATGAGAGATTACTACAAGAGTATTCCACCCGCAAGACAGAGCCTGGCAAGCTACTCATGTTGTATTTGATATGCCAAAAACCAGTAACAGTTATACCTCATTCCCATGACCTGAAGGAATGGTTTGAGGCTCTTCATGTTCCTGGGTGAGCAGATGCCCTTGGGCTACATTAGCAAGTACAGGACATATAGAGATGTTAATGGTTCCCACTTGAGCAAATCGATGAACAACGAAGACAAGTGATACAAGTAATATTAGAAATTATAGCATTAAATTTTCCTATTGAAAAATTCTATCATGTTACTGTTTTGCAATATGCTCCCCCTCTTCAAATTTTTAAGAATAGTAATAATAATAATAATAATACAAAATGTGGGTTGTCTATAAATCAGCTTATTCTTTTTAATAAGCTGTACAATTTTCACTCATATGGCTCAACAATAACTTGCATAATTGGTCCTTATTGTTTTACACATTGCCCTTTTGAAATATATAGAGATCAAGATTTTCACCCTTCTGTTGCAAACCATAATGCCAAAGGAAAGAGATGGGAGAGAGAGAGAGTGGGAGAAAGAGACAGAGAGAGACAGAGACAGAAACAGACAGAGACAGTGTGAGAGACAGAGACAGAGAGAGACAGAGACAGAGAGAGACAGAGAAAGAGAGAGACAGAGGACAGAGAGAAAAGAGAGAGAGAGACAGAGAAACTGAGACCGAGACAGAGAGAGAAACAGAGACAGAGAGAGACAGAGACAGAGAGAGACAGAGACAGAGAGAGACAGAGACAGAGAGAGAAAAGAGAGAGAGCAGAGACAGAGAAACTGAGACAGAGACAGAGAGACAGAGAGAGAAACAGAGACAGAGAGAGACAGAGAGAGACAGAGAAAGAGAGAGATGAGAGAGAGAAGAAAAGTGTCTGCCAGAGAGGTGGAGGATGGAACAGAAGGAAACTGGGGGCCTAAGTGGTGGAAATTTAAACTGGTGAAAAGATGGGTGTTGGAATATTGTACTCCTAAAACACAATCATGAACAACTTTATAACTGTATCTTCCTGTGGTTCAATTAGATTTTTTTTCACTTTTTTCACAAGTAATGTGTATTTTAATGATACCCATGTACCACCAGGTATTACTTAGAACCTTCTTCATGATCACGATCACGATCTTCCCGTTCATCATCTATTTGCTAGAGCAGGCACCAGTAATATCCCCATATGTCCTGTCCCATGCTAGTAGAATCAAAGGCATTCGCTTGCTCCAGGAACATAAAGAGCCTCAAACCATTATATTAGGTCATGGGAATGACCTAATATAAATGTTACTGGTATTTGGCATATCAAATACAACACAAGCAGCTTGCCAGGCTTGCCGTGCAGGTGGCATACTCTTGTAGTCACCTCTAAACAAAGCATTTATTGATGAACCGCGTGGCCGCTAGCGGCCGCGCAAGCGCTATGATAGTCTGGTCTGCTGGGTGGAGTTGTGACGAGGGAAGTCCGGATGTGGAAAATGGTGAACCCCATGGAGTAGAGGGGGTCATCTGGCTTGTTGTGAGGCTCTGCTGGGGTGGCAGGCCAGGGCTAGAACCCACCATGCCTCCCAGGTGCCTCGTGAGCAGCTGGGCACAGGGAGAGCAAGTAGCAGCTCTGCCCCCATGTCTGAGAGTCTGTGGTTCAGCATACCTGGGCGGATTGAAAAAAAAACTGCTGTAGGGTGGGAGTCAATGATCTAGGCTGTCTGGTCTGCTGGGTGGAGTTGTGACGGAGGGGAAGTCCGGATGTGGAAAATGGCGGACCCATGGAGTAGGGGGGTCGTCTGGCTTGTTGTGAGGCTCTGCTGGGGTGGCAGGCCAGGGATAGAACCCGCCATGCCTCCTGGGTGCCCTCATGAGGGCTGGGCACAGGGAGAGCAAGTAGCACCTCTGCCCCATGTCTGAGAGTCTCTGGTTCAGCATACCTGGGCTGGATTGAAAAACAAAAAAATCTGCTGCAGGGTGGATTTCGATGATCCGACTGTGCTAGTCTGGTTTGCTGGGTGGAGTTGTGGACGAGAGGGAAGTCCGGATGTGGAAAATGGTGGACCCCATGGAGTAGGGGGTTCGTCTGGCTTGTTGTGAGACCCTGCTGGGGTGGCAGGCCATGGCTAGAACCCGCCATGCCTCCCCAGGCGCCTCATGAGTGGCTGGGCACAGGGAGAGCAAGTAGCAGCCTCTCTTCTTCTCTCAGAACCTTCTTCCAAAATAAAAATTGCATTTATTTTTTGTTGCATTTGAGTTGTAATGTATGAACATATATTTTCTTTTTTAAACATGAAATTTCAAGCAGTTATTTCATAGATACTTATTGGTGATTTTTAAACTCTTTTGATTAGTATAATCATTAGTGAAACAGAAATCCCAACAGACACTGTTTATATATGAAGTTACTATTCTTTATATTGAAGCCAGAACAGCTTTTTTTTGTTGATTTATTTTGTTAGTTTGTTTATGGACCACACCTGGAAATACTCAGAGTTTACTCCTGGACTCTAGACTTTTTTTGCACTCAGGAATTACTCCTGACTTTACTCAGGGGAACATATGGGATACTGGAGATCAACCTGGGTTAGCTGTGTGCAAGACAAGTGACCTACCCACTGTACTATCTCTCTGGTTCCTAAACTCAGAACATATGATATATTGTCTTCCATATACAAATAACTATATTCCTAAGTAATAGCACATTAAACTCATTTCAGTTAGTGGCAAAACTTCTTACATGCATCTTGAATCTAAAATAGTCATTTCGGGTGCGGGAGACAGCACAGCGGGTATGGGGTTTGCCTTCCATGTGATCAACCTGGGTTTGATCCCTGGTATTCCATATAGTCCCCTGAGCACTGCCAGGAGTAATTCCTGAAAGAAGGGCCAGGAGAAACCCCCAAGCATCGCTGGGTCTGACTCGAAAAAAAAAATAAAAAATAGTCATTTCAGTTATTATATATTGACATCACATTCTAGAACAAGTAATAATGTGCTTACATTCAGTGCCTTCCAGATTCTTTCATTCTAATGTTCTGATGGTATACTCAATTTCTCATTATTAATCTTACTATACAATGTTAGATTATAGTTTTCTAGGTCTCTTATGATGGTGATATTTATAGCTTAAATGAAATAGTTGTACCCTTTTTAATTCATGCATCACTTTCAAATGATTTCCATTGAATTTTCACTCCCTTGTTCTGAAATTTTCAAGTTATGATAGCTACTTTTCTCATGGGTCTACAGTTACATGACTCATCAGAGGCATGGCATTTCATTTTCTCGGAAAAACATGTGATGGCTGACCACTATCTACAGAAAATTTATATATAGGTGGTCCTAATACATCTTACTCTGGCAGGTTAGATTTTCCAAAGATGGATGAAACAATCTCTTGTATCCACGATGTTCTCCCATCTGACCTTGCCAACCTACCGTGCATGCCTTCTCTGCTTGAATCTGGCAAACTTTTGTTTTGTCTTATTTTTCTTAACAACACTCAACAGAATACTGTGGAGATGAGACAGTGATGCTTAAAGGAGAATGCATGTGTCACTTATTGTCTTGAGATTTCTATTCTGTGCAATCATAGGCCAGGGAAGGTGTGAGAAGGTCATACTAGAGAGAGCACATGTAAATCCTTTTCTACCTTTTTTTTTTTTTAAATTGTATGAAGGCATCATGGTTTGCAAAATCATTCATAGCTGAGCTTTAAACACACAATATTTCTGCACCAAATTTCTTTCATTAGTGTTTCTATTTTCCCTCCCACACCACTTTAAAGTTTGGTTGTTGAACTTTGGATCTCATGTTTTCAGTCTTGTTGACACTGTGGTTTGTATGTTTAACTGTACAATACCTTTTCCTAAGCCCCCATTACCCCTGTATCTGGTTGTTTCCCATCTGTCTCTCCTCCACCCCAATTTCTTTCCTTCTCAGCCTTCCTCTTCCCTATACTCTGGGGCTAAGGATGATGTCGGCATCCCCCTTTTATTTTTAAACATTTTCCTCTTCTTCATTCTGTTTAATTGCTAAATAAAACTCACTATACACTTTTGTTGTTTAATTTCTTCATTTATATTTGAACCTTTGCATTTAATTCTTATTTTTAAAGATCTAATTTCATGTTAGTTCAGAAAATATTAGTGATAACTTTCACTACTTACATAAAAATCTATTTCCACAACTCCCCAGCTGTTTTCAATTTGAGATGTGTCTCTCTTTTAAGTATGGTAATTTTGCATTGATATTTTGAAATTACTATTTATATTTCAATGGAGCCCCTTCTTAGGGAATCAGGTAATTTATTCGTTAATAAATAATGCAAGGAATGCCTGGCATGTGAACAGCTACCATGGACAGTTTCAGCTTCCTTCTGTGGTCTAGGGGAACTTTCTTGTCAATACTTCTTTGTCCTTTTGACTTGTCCTTTTGATTTAGCTTCCTGTAAGTTGAAATCCCCACTGCCTCAGATTGAAGTCTTAGCAGGTTTTAATTTTTTATTTCTTTCATGTCTCTTTTCTAATTCAGCTTTCTCATCACATGACAAAAATTGGCAGGTGCAGTGCTTCTTCTGATTTAGAGTTGTCCCTTTTATCCAACAGGAAGATTATCTGCCAGCAAGGTCTCTCTCTTTTTCTCTCTCAACCTCTCTGATCATGCTCTGATAATTTATTTTACATCGTCCTATGCAGAATTTTATGCTCATAAGTTGTGTCTTCTATTCCTATAAGAACATTAACCATTTGGAAGCAGAGACTTACCCAATAGCTGTTTTTCTAACTTCATTTCTTGTGTAAAACACCTTGCCTTCAAATATGATCATTAAAGTGTGTGGCTTCAACAAAGGAATTTAGATACAATTCAGTTCATAGCAGGTTTTTTAAATATGTTTAATATTGTTGATAATTAGTCTCAGTTTTCACTATAATTTTGATTCCCAAATCAAGATTTCATATCAAAGAATATCATTTTTTTTTTGGTCTCAGCTTTACTCCAGCCTCTACTCATGGATTATGCCTGATACTGTAGGGGTTATATGTGATGTCAGGTATTGAACCAGAGTTGTCCGTATGTAAGACAAGTGCTCTAGCCACTGTACTATCTCTCTGATCTAAGAAATTCTGATATTAATTACAGACAAATATAAGTTATCAATATATGGAGATCATGATGAGCTATAAAGAATAGATCTCTGGTACACTCATTATTCAAAATCTTAGGTGGCCCATGATGATCCTTACATTGTTATTTGTACCTTTATGTTGTTCACAACCTATCTTGCACCAAGATTGTTCTGTTATATATAAAGTTTAAGGAAGAAGAACAGCCTGCCCTCTTGGCAGGTAGGATATAATGCTTCTATTCTCTCACCTTAAACTGCCTTTCTCTGGTCCCACTCTCTCCTATCTCCCACTATTACCAATTCTAATGGAAGTCAGCTTCTATATAAAAAGGCCATTCAAGTAATTTACATGGGACAAGAAATAGAAGGTTCTGGCAAACAGACCATAAATAAACCAATAACCTAAAACCTGCCAACAATCATGCATGTGGACTTAGAAGAAGCAGGTTCCCAGCTTCTGTTTAGTGTTAAAATGACTTCAGCCCCAGATGACAAATTGCATCTTCTTGAGAGATTCTGTCTGTACCACTCACTCAGGTAAGCCTTCCTGGACTTTGACCCTTAGAACTGACTCAGATGATAAATATTTTTGAACTGCTTTGTTTTCTTTAATGATGTTAGATGTTAATGATGTTAAATATTTTGGGGCTGCTTTGCTTTCTTTAAAAAAAGACAGGGTGATTTTTTTAATTTAAAATATATCATCTAAGAACAGAATTTATGATTCTTATAAAACCACACATAAGATATTCCAATAAGAATGATAGAAAATATTCTTAATATGCAGGAAGCTTATTTTTCATAAGCTGAATTAGTAATGGGGCAGTTCCATCCTATAGGCCCACCATCTTCATGCTGTTTCCAAACTTATTGTGTTTATTTGTAAAAAGGAAAATAGAAAGTAAAAGACGTGAAAGATTATAAATTAGATAATGTTTACAAACCAAAACTGTAAGGAAGCAGTGAATATTAATTTCTCTCAAATCCTGCTAGTCAGAGTAAGGCCCGGAGACTCATCTAATAGAAAGTTTAGAAGTGAAGTTTACTTGGATATCCATAAGAAAAGTTACGTGGTGATCAATAAGAACAGAGTATCTCAAATTTATTTAACCTAATAACCTATTTTCATAAAAATAATCACTTGTGCCCTTTTTGAAAATCTACCTTCTTTAATCAAACAAGCAAAACATGTTCCATAGTTACACCGTGGGTTACTACTCAGTTATGGCTAAGGTTACTACTGCCCCTCCCCATCATTCTAGCTCATACTTCTCTTCCCGGCAGTATGTGTTGCCCACTCTGAAATTATTGAATTAATCACTTGTTCCAAAACTATGGTGCTAACATTGGTCCATCCCTTGATCTCTAAGCCTGAATATTAAACTGTTCGCCTGCAGGACATTCAGACTTCAAGCATGTATCCAAAGAGTTCATTTTGCTCCTTCTCTTTTTCCTCCAAAAATTGGTGCCAAAAAAAGCTAAAACTTGCCCCAGAACAAGCCACCTGCTTTATTTCTCTTGGCTCTGATGTGACCAACATGGAACCTTAACAACACTTTGTAATAATAAGAACCCCAGGCCCCTAAGTGAACAGTTCTGATGAATTGGAATTACAATAGAGCATTCCTGGACTTCCAGTCTCCTTTCTTTTCATTGCTGTGCTAAAAATTATATGCCTGATGACTTCTGTTGCCATCACTATACAAATATGAAAAAAAAATCAGTTTCCTGAAAAATGTAAATATAGGTGTGCACTATTATATAACTTTAGCTCTACTTGGTGATATAAAAACAGGCCTACACTTCTCTCTTATAACTCTCTCTCCAGACAGCTATTAAACATTTCTTCCCAACTTGTTTCTTTATTGATTGGGCCACTTCCGTCTATTAATTTGTTCCTGTGCTTTTTGAAACAACAAGCACATTTCACTGAACATTATTGACCTCCAAGTTCTAGGAAATTCTTTGTTCAGAGGATATCCTGTACCTTTCAAAACTCTTTAAGAGCATCCTTGACCACACTGAGACCACTAGTACACAGTCACAGTTCTGAAAAATATACTTCTGAATGTATATAAATGTTTTTATTAAATATTTTATTTTACCACCTTGAGATATAAATGTTTTCTGAGGACAAAGTTCTGTTTGTTGCTCAGAGATAGATATTGAAATTCATTTTTCTTCTGAACAAACTCATAAAATCTTACAACAAACTCACAATTCCCTTTTTATTTTTTAATCTGTATCCTAAATTCTAGAAGCTATCAGAAGATAACCTTGTATCATAGTCCAAAGCAGTAATACACTGGGTAAGCATGCAACCACCTGGGATACAGGGTAAGCATGCAGCCACCTGGGACACTGGGGAAGCATGCAGCCACCTGGGATACAGGGTAAGCATGCAACCACCTGGGATACTGGGGTAAGCATGCAACCACCTGGGATACTGGGGAAGCATGCAACCACCTGGGATACAGGGTAAGCATGCAACCACCTGGGATACAGGGTAAGCATGCAGCCACCTGGGACACTGGGGAAGCATGCAGCCACCTGGGATACAGGGTAAGCATGCAGCCACCTGGGACACAGGGGAAGCATGCAGCCACATGGGATACTGGGTAAGCATGCAGCCACCTGGGATACTGGGTAAGCATGCAACCACCTGGGATACTGGGAAGCATGCAGCCACCTGGGATACTGGGGGAAGCATGCAGCCACCTGGGATACTGGGGGAAGCATGCAACCACCTGGGATACTGGGGAAGCATGCAACCACCTGGGATACTGGGGAAGCATGCAACCTACCTGGGATACTGGTGAAGCATGCAGCCACCTGGGATACAGGGGAAGCATGCAACCACCTGGGATACAGGGTAAGCATGCAGCCACCTGGGATACTGGGGAAGCATGCAATCAATCACCTGGGATACTGGGGAAGCATGCAACCACCTGGGATACAGGGTAAGCATGCAACCACCTGGGATACAGGGGTAAGCATGCAACCACCTGGGGTACTGGGGAAGCATGCAGCCACCTGGGGTACTGGGGGAAGCATGCAGCCACCTGGGATACAGGGTAAGCATGCAACCACCTGGGGTACTGGGGAAGCATGCAATCAATCACCTGGGACTGGGGAAGCATGCAACCACCTGGTTGTGTTGCAGGGCAACTGAGAGCCTCTATGTCTGCCCTGAATTGCATCCTGCAGGTCACTTCGTATATAGGGGGTAGTTTAAATGTGGCAGTTTATCTGACCATGTATTCTGTACTGGCTGGTATAAATATTCTCTCATGCTACCATGATCATCGTGGGACTAGCTAGATCTTACTAGCATATTTGCCTGGCAATGTTGGATCCCTAAGTAATTAGACCAGAGAGAAATGCTGTTTGCCTCCAAGCAAGCAAAAAAAAAAAATGAACTGCAAGGGCTGAAGAGATAAAACAGTGGCTAAGGCACTTGCCTTGCATGTGGCCAACCTGGGTTCAATCCTCAACATTCCATTTGGTACCCCAAGCACCACCTGGAAGTAATTCCTGAGTAATTCTCAGGAAGTAATTCCTGAGATCACAGCCAGGTGTAAACACTGAGCATAACCCATTGTAATGCAAAAGCAAAACAATAATGATAACAACAACAACTAACTCCAGCTATCACCCTATTAAAAATGTTGGACTTCCTGGAGCACATGGTCACAAATGTCATGTGACATCTCAAACTCTACAACACTGATAAACAAGGAGTATCACACCAGATTGGATGGGATGCCATGTAGAAGGCAATAGATCTCAATTAATAACATATTAACACAGAAATTTTAACTGTAACATTTTAGTAATCTCTTACATAAGGGCTTAATAGTGCCATGGTGAGATATAACAATCATCTCTAACTTTATTTTCAGGGAAAACTTTTTTTGGATTATGCTTTTTAGCAAATTATTTATAGCAAGGAATATAAAATAAATTATTTAAGGCCTGTTATGAAGACAGATTTAATAGGGGTGGTTGGGGAAATTGAAAATAATGGTGGTGGGAAGGTGCAATGCTGATGTGATTGGTTTTGGAATATTGAATGTAACTAAACTGATGACTTGATAAGGTTATAAAATCAAAAAGTTAACAAAATCATAAAATACAAATATATTAGCAATACAATGATGTAAGAATACAGCAAATTTTAACTTTATTTTCTCAACAACTGTTTTAAAAGAGCAAACTGAAAGCAAATATTTTTTAAAATATTTTATTATACCACTGTGAGATATACAATTACAAAGATATACAATTAAAAGTTCATATTTGGGTTTTGGTCATACAGTGTTCCAGCACCCATCCCTCCACCAGTGCCCATCTCCCACCACCAACGTCCCAGGTTCCTCTTACCTCCCCCAGCCCTCCTCCATGGCAGGTTGTTGATTTCTTTACCTTTCTCTCTCTTTCTCTTTTCCTTCCTTTCCAGACTATGGATTTCAGAACATACATTAAAGGGTTGTCATGTGTATCTTTTTGCCTCTATTTAATGCTCAGTTCTAGGTTGGTATTAGTACCCTCAACAATTGTTAGCACACTGTTCCATTTTCTGTCTTACCTAAGGGCTACAAATCTTGACTGGTGTAAATGTCAGGTCTGACAGAATCCTGAAAGCAAATATTTAGTGGGATAGTGATTAGATAATTACAAATAATATACTATGAAGAATAAACATCAAAGAGAAAAATTATAAAATTTAGACTTATAAAGCCTTTAGTGTAAAATTTTCAGTGGAAATCTTTTGCCAACATAAGTGAGCTCTTTCAGTGTAGTACTAACAAAATACTTATTTTACTTGGGATTTGAAATTAATGGGAGTTTAACGAGTTAATAAAAATGTAATTAAAAAGCCGTAAATAAAATGCTACATGTATGATGCACTTTTTTTTCCAGGTGAATCACAAGAAATGCTGGAAAATCTCTAAGTTACTGAGTCTATTGTTTCAGAATGCCTCAGGTTAGTTGCCATAAAGCACTAAATGGACAGCGATTATTTTCACCCTTCCTATAAAGTTATGAGACAACCCCATGAATGATAAACATGGCTGTATCCAGAAGTCCCTGAATTTGCTAGGCTACACAACATTCATGACAAAGAGAGTTCTCACCAGAACTCTATCACTTTGGTAATTATTTAAACTCAGCTTTCAGAAGATTGAGAATTCTAATTTCTGTTGTTTAAAAATGTAGTCTGGGACCAGAGCGATAGCCCAGCGGGTAGGGCGTTTGCCTTGCATGCGGCCGGCCCATGCTGGCCAGGGTTCGATTCCTGGCATCCCATATGGTCCCCCAAGCATCGCCAGGAGTGATTCCTGAGTGCAGAGCCAGGAGAAACCCCTGAGCATTGCCAGGTGTGACCCCCCAAAAAAAAAAAAAAGACCAAAAAAATGTAGTCTATGAATTTTTTACAGGAGTCCTAGCTAATACAGTATCCATTTGTGTGTGTGTGTGTGTGTGTGTGTGTGTGTGTGTGTGTTGAGGTGCTGGGAATCAAACCTGCATGTGAGAGAGACATGTAGTCTATCATTGAGCCACACTCAATGGTCCTATATTTGCCATTTGTGGAAGAGCAATTGAATGCTATTTCAGAATAAGAAAGACTGCTAGACTGACATAACTCCTTTATCTGTGACTGAGATATAAATCAAGTAGTAGAGCAAATATATAACATGTGCAAAACTCTGATTCTAATTCCTATCATCAGGATCAGTAACTCTGAGTCCCTGGAGTACCAGAAAATGCCTCTGTGCCCCTTTCAGCACTAGGTACTGCCTGTATTTTTTTTTTGCCTTTTTGGGTCACACCTGTCAATGCTAAGGGGTTTACTCCTGACTCTGCACTCAGGAATTATTCCTGGCGGTGCTCCGGGGACCATATGGGATGCTGGGGATCGAACCCAGACTGGCACAGGCCTAACATTCATTGATTTAAAGAAAGCCTTTGATTCTGTTTAGACCGAAGCGGTCATTGAAGCCCCTAGCCAAACAGGGTGTTCAAACCCAATACATCAAGATCCTTCATGAGCTGCAATACGGACTCACCACCAGGATCTCACCATTCTACAAGGAAGTGATAATTGATGTCAAAAGAGGGGTTCAGCAGGGTGATATCTTTTCACCAAAGCTCTTCAACGCCACCTTGGAGAACATCATGCAAATTAAATGGGAAGGAATGGGAGTGAAAAGAGACCGTCAGCAACTACACCACCTCTACTTCACTGATGACATGGTTCTAATAACAACAAACATTAGCCAAGTGGTCCAAATGCTGACTGATTTTGACCGAGAATGTGGAGAGATAGGTCTACAGCTGAATCTCAACAAAAGAGCATTCATGAAAAACAAACTAGTTCCAGATGCCACTCTCAATGGAACAAACATCTCTGAATACAGCAGTTATATGTACCTAGGTCGAGAACTCAACGTGATGAACGCCCTAAATCCTGAGCTGAACAGGAGGAAGAGTGGCGTGGAACGCCTTCAAGAGCATCGAAGAAATAACTAAAAGCACAAAGAACCTCCGGCTCCGGGCACATCTCTTCAACTCCACAGTTCTCCCACCTTTAATATATACCTCAGAGACCTGGGCCCTATGAAAGCAGGATGAGAACAGTATCCGGGTCTCCCAGAGAGGAATCAAAAGAGTTATGCTTAGAATATCACTTCTCACTCAAGTGAGAGAAGGAATCTGGAGTTCTGACCTCTGTTGATGATGGAGAGTCAGGGACATTGTCTCGTTTGCCAAGGCATCGAAAATCAGATGGGCTGGACATGTAATGCAACTTGGAGACTACCGCTGGACTATAGTCATTACTGACTGGGTCTCATGGGACTTCAAAAGATCAGGTGGACGCCCACCTACAAGATGGTCAGACTTCTTTGAAAGTCCCTGAATGAACGGTTTGAGGCTCTTTGTTTTCCTGGAGCAAGAAGATGCCGTTGGGGTAGGCTGGTACGTGATAGGGTCAAGTGAAAACATTACTGGTGCCCGTTCGAGAAAATTGATGAATAATGGGATATCAAGTGATCAAGTGATCAAGTGATGCATGTAAATGCTTAGTAGAATGTCATTGCCAAAAAAAAAGTAACCACATATTTGATGAGCTATTAGATAACTTACTTGAACATAAAGCTCTAAAAACAAACTGAATGTTGTACATTCCTCTATTTTTTTTTTTTTTTTTGTTTGAGTCACGCCCGGCAATGCTCAGGGGTTACTCCTGGCACTCAGGAATTACTCCTGGTGGTGCTCGGGGGACCATATGGGATGCCGGGATTGAATCCAGGCCAGCACAGGCTGGCCGCTGCAAGGCAAACGCCCTACCCGCTGGGCTATCGCTCCGGCCCCAGTACATTCCTCTAAATTCTTCACTTACCCATATTTACAGAAACTAATTATCTCTAGTATCTATAATATGTATTTTATACCTTAATTTACATGAAGAAGACAAAGAATATGGTGTAAAAATTGAAAATAAATATAAATGTTAATGTTGTAATCAAGTATAAAAATAAGATGCTGATTTATTTAGTCCAAATAAACATTTAATTAGTCCAAATAAACATGGTAGAAGATAGCTAAATTCAGAGGTTCATAAAATCTCACAGCAATCTTTACATTAAATTTTTAATCCCTATGTTTTCAGAAGGCATTTAGTGCTATTTTCCCCATCTGACACATAAAGAAACTGGCAAAATGTTTATTATAGGTGCACTCAGTTACAGCATGAAATAAATCAAACCACACTTCTGACATTATAAAGATATAATCACTTTATCACTGTCTTCCCGTTCATCATCAATTTGCTCGAGTGGGCACCAGTAATATCTCCATATGTCCTGTCTCATGCAAGTAGAGCCCAAGGGAACCTGCTTGCTCCAGGAACATAAAGAGCCTCAAACCATTCCATTAGGTCATAGGAATGAGGTCTATAATTGTTACTGGTATTTGGCATATCAAACGTGACACGGGTAGCTTGCCAGGCATAATATCTTTTATTATCAAAAATGATATTGCCTGCATCAGAGAAGAATAAACTAAAAACTAGGGGTAAAAAACTAAACAGTACACCAAGTAGTAAATATTAGTACTTATATGTAGTAAGCAGTACCAAATATTACTTATCACATACTAAGTTGTAAATACTACATAACACATCCCTCCTACCTATCTTTAATGTCCCCATAGTTATGTGTACCTAGGTCCCCAACATTAACATTAATAATGTCTTGCTCTTAATCCCAATGGCATTAAGTGTTGGGGAGCGCCGCTGGGGTCCCCGACAGTGTTGGGAAGCAAGTTCCCTTCTACCTCCGAAGCCGGCGGGGAATGGATGAAGACTCAGGAATCCGATGCAGTTTTAAAAGGGCTTTACTATCACAGGTTCCAATATACATCCAAAATCAGGGGAAAAACTCCGGACTTTGGGTTCCCAGCTAGGCCCCAGCCAGGTGTAGGCCAAGATGGCTGCCACCACGTGTTGAGGCCCAACAGAGAATGGAGAGGACGGAGAAGCAAAACACCAAGGGAAGCCGAAATGGCAAAAGGGGGGGGGGGGGGGGAGAGAGAGCCTCTTTTTTCTTTCAGCTTATTTTATAGCTAGAAATCCGCCCAAACTCCCCAGCCCAGTCCATTCTGGGCTGGGCTATCTAGAGATGAAAACAGGAAAATAGCTCTATAGAAATGTAGCAACTTCAGAAGACCATCCGGCTGTTTATAAGGACCCAGAGCTAATTAAAAGCCTCCTAGCAGTGCTGGGAGAAGCTATAAGCTAAATGAAACTTCCCCTGGCAGGAAGGATCAAATGCCCTCAGGTAATTTCTCCCAGCACCTCACCTAATGTCTTGAGCCAAGATCTGCCTGGAATTGCCTTTATAGGGTAGAGAAGGGGGTTTCTGAGATGGCATGTCTCTGTACCAAAGACTAATACTAATGCCAATTAAATATTTATCCAAGCCTTCACAAGAGTCTCATCTACTTCACGGTAGTTTTGTGTTTTAGTTGCCTTTGAGTTATCAGGGAGCCATGCTTGCTCGCTTGGAGGCAAACAGCATTTCTCTCTGGCCTAATTACTTAGAGATCCAAAGAGGCCAGGCAAATATGCTGGTAAGATCTAGCTAGTGCCACAATGATTGTGGTAGCATGAGAGAATATTTATACCAGTCAGTACAGAATACATGGTCAGATAAGACTGCCACATTCAGACTACCCCCTATCTATGAAGTGACCTGCAGGAGGCAATCCAGGGCAGATGCAGAGGCCTAGGCTTTTAGGTGTCCCGCAACAATTAAGTACTTTCAATTAAGTTATGGTTTTGAAGCTAGTGTCCCAGATCTACAGTATAAAAGAAGTAAGAAAAAACAGCAAATCTGTTAAAGCAGAGATAATAGTTCTTAGGGATCAGGTAACCTATTATCTCTAGACACTGCATGATCAATCCTCACCCTATTTTGTTGAAATATTTCTATTACTAGCCTAGGAAATAATTCAAAATTGAGTTGAAAAGCATTAAAAATGAAGGCTAAAGGGAAAGTTTTACATCTATATTAAAAGTTTATATATATGAAAGTTTTATATGTGTATATGTACTATATATATATATATATATATGCAGACAACTATGCACATTAAGGAGAGAAATACAGAGAAAGGAGCAATGTTGGGATTTGGGGATTAATTTTTTTTTTGGATGGCACTGGAGGTTCATTGTACAGTGAAGTTATTGAACTTACTTTGTTCACTTGATCACTTAACATCCCCGTTATTCGTTGATTTGCTTGGAGCGGGCGCCAGTATTATTTCCATTTCACCCTATCACGTGCCAGTGTAGCCCAATGGCATCTGCTTGCTTCAAGAATATAAAGAGCCTCAAACCATTCAGGGTCTTGAGCAAAGAAGTCTGACCATCTTGTAGGTGGACTGCCACGTGATCTTTTGACATCCCGTGGGATCCAGTCAGTAATGGCTCTAGTCCAGCGGTCCTCTCCAAATCAAATTACATGTCCAGCCCATCTGATTTTGGATGCCTTTGCAAATGAGACAGCATCCCTGATTCTGGATCAGTGACGGAGGCCAGAGCTCCAGATTCCTTTTTTCACTTGAGAGAGGTGTGATATTCCAAGCATAGCTCTTTTGATTCCTCTTTGGGAGACCCGAATAGCATTCTCATCCTGCTTTCATAGGGCCCAGGTCTCTGAGGCATATGTTAATGCAGGGAGAACAGTAGAGATGAAGAGTTGTGCCCGGAGCCGGAGGTTCTTCATCTTTTTAGCTATTTCTTTGATGCTTTTGAAGGCATTCCATGCTGCTCTCTTCCTCCTGCACAGCTCAGGTTTTAGGTCGTTCATCATGTTGACTTCTCAACCTAGGTACACATAACTGCTGCATTCATAGATGTTTGTTCCATTGAGAGTGAATGGGGCCTCTGGAACTAGTTCATTTTTCATGAACATAGTTTTGCTGAGATTCAGCTGTAGACCTATCCACATTCTCTGTCGAAGTCAGCCAGCATTTGTGCCGCTTGGATAATGTTTTGGTGTTATTGAAACGATATCATCAGCGAAGCAGAGGTGGTTTAGTGCTGACTATCTATCTTCACTCCCATTCCTTCCCATTCTAATTGTTGCATGATGTTCTCAAGGGTGACCCTGAAGAGTTTTGGTGAAATCCGTATCACCCCTGTCAAACCCCTCTTTTGACATTGATGATCACTTCTTTGTATAATGGTGAGATCCTGGTGGTGAATCCATTATACAGTTCACGAAGGATCTTGATGTATTGGGTTTGA
>JAJIBD010025157.1:0-139837 GCA_021461705.1 Cryptotis parvus
GGTACCATCTAGATTATATGAAGCCATGAAATTAAGATGTATTACTTTATATCAGCCTCTCTCTCCCAGTGTTTTACTTTCACTTGAATCACTTGAATCCCGGGCCATTCATCGATTTGCTTGAGAGGGCACTCAGTAACATTTCCATTGGACCCTATCACGCGCTAATGTAGCCCAATGGCATTCGGTTGATTCAGGAATATGAAGAGCTTCAAACTGTTCCTTCAGCGGGTCTGACAGGAAGTCTGACCACCTTTGTAGTGGCATTACGTGATCTTTTACCCGTGGGATCCAATCGGTAACAGCTCTAGTCCAGCGTCCTGCAAATCGTATATACGTCCAGCCCATTTGATTTTTCAATGCTCTTTTCAATGAGACAGCATCCTGATTCTGAATAGCTACAGAGGTCAGAACTCCCTGATCCCTTTCTCTCACTTGAGTGAGGTATGATATTCCAAGCATAGCTCTTTGATTCCTCCTTGGGAGACATCCCAATGCATCTTCATCCTGTCCCAGAGAACCCAGGCCTCTGAGGCGTATGTTAATGCAGGGAGAACTTTGGAGTCAAGAGAGATGTGCCCGGAGCTTTTCCTTGTCCTTTAGCTATTTCTTCCAGCCCATCACTCATCCACGAGTTTTATGTTTTAGGTTGTTCATCATGTTGACTTCGCCTAGGTACACATAACTGCTGCATTCAGAGATATTTGTTCCGAGTCAATGGGGCTCCTCAGGAACTATCCATTTTTCATGAACATAGTTTGTTGAGATTTAGCTGTAGACCTAATCTTTCCACATTCTCCCGCCTAAGTCAGCCAGCATTTGTGCCGCTTGGCTAATGTTTGGGCGTTATTAGAACAATGTCATCAGCGAAGGGAGGTGGGCGAGTTGACAACCATCTATCTTCACTCCCATTCTTCCCATTCAAATCTGTTTCATGATGTTTCTTCGAGGCGGCTACTAGTTTTGGTGAAATGTTATCACCTCCTGTCAAACCTTGACATCAACGAACACTTTTTGTAGAATGGTGAGATCCTGGGTGGTGAACTCGTAATATAGCCTTCAATACGCATGATCTTGACGCAATGGGTTTGAAACACCTGTTTACATAGGGCTTCGATGATCTGCTTCAGTCTCCACAGAATTAAAGGCTTTCTTGTAAATCAATGAATGTGAGACAGAGCGGCATCTTGTACTCCCTTTACAAAACCTCAATGAGCTTGGTTACTGTGTGTGATATGGTCGACAGCTGAATCCCCCTTCCAGAAGCTTTCAGCTTGCCCGCAGAATGTTGTTCTTCAGTGTTCTGCCTAATCCTGTCTGGGTTGATGACTCCTGTAACAGTTTGTAGATGACGGACAACAGGCAGATGGGGCGAGAAGTTGCCGATGCCACCTATCTGTCCTTCCTGTCCAGGCAGAACTGTCCCAATGATCAATAAGGACAATCCACCCAGAAGGCTCACTCACCCACCTGTTAGTGTATTGATGAGTACCGACTGCAGATCTTCAGGTGTTCGGTCTGATGTCACTGTCTGGACTCTGCAGGCTATCTCCTTCTTACCATAATTTGAAATCCATATGTCGCACCTCCAGAAGGCAGAATGTTTGGGAATGAGCCATCCATCCTGTGGAATTTGTATAGTTACAAAGAAAGACTGGCTATCAAAGAGATTGAAGAAAACCACAACCCCTTCCGCCTTCCTAAAAGATCAAGATAGATTCATAACGCCTGCTTGCTAAATGGTATAGAGATACTTATAAAATAGAAGACCCTAAAGACAGAAGAGCCAGAAACATTGAAGATGCAGTAGAAGCCGGGAAAAAAGTATTCGACTTCCTCCCGCCTGTCCTCTCGCCTTTCAACCATAAGACCAAGATGACTGCCTCTGACACCCTTGATGGATCTATCACATCTTCCAGTGTTTTACATAAGAGATAATCTCAGATTAGTCCTGCAGATAACTTTATCTCAACCTATAATATAAAAATGCTCCCCTATAATTCGTTTATGGTTCTTAGTTGACATGATCCCTCCAGCTAGCCTCATCTATGGCAGTATGTGCACGAACATATCCCTGGTTTTTGCTCCATGGCTTTTGCTCTTTGGACGGGCTCTTCTTGTGTAGGACAATTCTCGGTGAGATCCTCCCCTTGGTGGGGAGACTTAGGTTTCTGTATGGTCTAAGTTTAGACAAGAGCTATCTGTCTACTATATTGGCGCGCTGTGGAAGAGCTGGCGCATTATAAGCTTTTTAGAACTGTGGTGGACTCATGAGTCATCTGTCTCCCCCGCATCCTTCGGGAGGTAAAGAACTTATAGTCCTGACACTGTCTGACCCCAGCTGCTTCCTGGCAGAGGAAGATTTCCATCCTCATAGGCTAGGGGCAGATCAGAGCTTCCTCCACACATCAAACATGGAGTTTCGCGTTATTACAGGACAGGAAAATGGGGACAGCCAAAATATGAAATTCGAAGGAAGCCCCTTCTCCTTTACTATAGTGACCTCAGAAAGAGAGTTGGGAGAGGTCAGCATGATACGTGGAGGTAAACAGCCCCCATGGCAAGACGAGGCCTCACTTCTCTGAATTCAAACTTAAGTCCCACTGCCATTTGGGTTCCAAGGAATTTCTAATACATATATATCACTTGTTCTCATTTATTAGACTAAATGAAAATAATGAAAGAAAGATCATTCCTCGAAAAGAGAATAGTGGCTTTATTTCACTAGTGAGCTGTGGGGCAGTGAGAGGAAGATCATGTAATTCCTGAAAATATGAGTGACTTTACTTGCTACAGTGATAAGATTTGCTGTCGTCTGTCGTTGAATATCAGGCCCTAAGAATCAACGACTCCATCTCTGTGTCATAAAGCACTTAAAAAGTAAAAAAAATAAAAACAGTAGAAAAATTCCCTCAATTCCAATTGTTCCAAAATCAAATCCCAATGTTCACCTAGTGGGGCCACAACATGCTTGATTGGCACCTATCAAACATAAGATGGAGAGATAGAGGCACCCTACACGCAAAAACTGGCTGACACGTCTGTCTGATATCCTTTAAGCAGAGCGGCTGTTTCTCTGGGGATGATTCATGAGGCAAGGAATCCTTCATAAAGGGAAATGATGGGCATGGGCCCTTGGTCGGTATCACTGAGACTGGAGTTTGAGTCAGATCTGGCACCAGGCTCCAGCAGGGGACTTTGCTTATTCCTCTTCGGTCATGCTCGGAGACTGACCCTCTACCCTTCTGCTTACACTATAGTGTGGCCTGGCAAGAGGCTGGGGTCTCCTGCTACTTCAAGAGGAGGTACAGCTCAGCTGCCGACCTAGGATAAACCTACCTGCCTTCCTAGGGGACGAGTTTGAAAGGAAGGCAGCTGGGCCCCACATCTGACCTACGTCGAGGTGTCGCCTGCCTGGCACTTAATACTGGGGCGCCACACCTAATGTGTGCTTTGTAGGAGAATTCCTTAAGAGAACTCCCAGCTTGCTTCTCAGAACATTTCCTACTGTTATTACTTTTTTTCTTTTTCAGTTAAAAAAAAAATGCCTTGCCCCTGACCCTTGATTGGTAGCGCTTCTACTTTGCAAACACAATGGATTCCTAGGTTATGTGTACCTACGTGTTCTTATTTAATGACTGTTTTTGAATGAACATTTTCTTTTCACTTACTCCTACTTTCAAAATTTACTAATCTTAAGCTTTATGGGTTTTGCCATCTTCACAATGGTCATATTTTCATAGGTCGATGCTGCTTTATCAGTCTCAAATTATGAGTCTTGGCCTTCTTAAGTGCGCGGGCCTCTTTTCCTGGCTGTTCTAGAACACAGTCTGATACCAGATCGGAGAGATACTCTGGAAGTCAAGAACCAGCAGCAAACAGACTCAGAAGTTCAAGCCAAGTTTCTGCCAAAGAAGAATATTCATTGTGGCTCAAGTGTTGTGAGCCATACAATTTGTGGCTCATTATGTACTGTTTCTAGCACACTGTCCTCAGTCAAATTAGCTCCCCAGTTAAAAAGGAATAGTTCTCAGACATGACCATTGTAGCAATGTACATGGGTTCAGCTGCATAAAGTAGTGAGAGTGATGATGGAAACCCTGACCTGCCCCTCCATTACTGCAGGCCAGAAGTCTAGGAAATAATATCTGGAACATCCCTTATGATAGAGTCCAGTGCAGGGCAAACAAACCTTTCTTCAGTCAGAGTAAAGTTTCCAGTATCATATATATATATATATATATATACCTATATTTGACTACTTAGCTCTGCCAACAACTTTTGTATACTATACCAATAAAACTGTGTAAAAGAAATAGTAGCCACAGGGCTAGATCTGACCACGGGTGCTGCACTTAGCGTAAACTCTGTTATAGAATATCAGGAGGACAGGAAATATATGATCAGAATCCCACTAGCTGTATTTTCTTTATCTTCTCTTTTCTTTTTTCTTCTCCTTTCTTTTTCTTTTTTTTTTTTTTTTTTTGGGTCACACCTGTTCAATGCTCAGGAGGTGCTCAGGGGACCATATGGGGATACTTTGGGGATCAGACCCAGGTCGGCTGCACAAGGCAAACCTCCCTTCACCAGCTGACTATCACTCCGCCCCATAGCTGGTATTTTCTGGAGTGCCGACTGGTCCAAGCTCCTTTTTGGAAAACAATATGGACATTCCCTCCGAAAGCTAGATATTGAGCTCCCATTTGATCCAGCAATAGCACTCCTGGGAATATACCCTAGAGAGCGAAAAACTAGCAGAAACACTATCTGTACTTCTTTATTCATCTCTTGGGCGCTATTCACTATAAGCTTGAATCTGGGAAAAACAAATGCCCGAGAACAGAGGGACTGGCTAAAGAAACCAGGTTCATCTACACTATGGAATACTATGCGCCCTGTCAGAAGGACTTAAACTTAAGGAATTTACCGCAAATGGATGGACATGGAGTCTATCATGCTGAGTGAAATTAGTCAGAAGGAAAAGGACAGATATAGAATGACTGCATTCATTAACAGGATATAGATACCAGTGTTTTAATCAAATATGGGAAATCTGTAATGGCAGATTAAAACCAAATTTCACTGAATATACACAAAGAGACTTAAGTGATTAACTCTAATTATCTGCAGGGCTAGCCACAATGTGAAAATAAGAGGGAGAGAGATGCAGAGACAGAGAGAGAGAGATAGAGAGAGAAAGAGAGGAATTAAAAAGGTACCTGCTATTAGGTGAGCAAGATGGGAGGAGGGGTACATTGGTGGTGGAAATGGGGCACTGGGGTGGAGGGATGGGTGCCTCGAATACTGTATTACCAAGAACCAATTATGAACACCTCGTAATTGCATGTTTCACGGTGGTAGAACGTTAATAAAAAATTAAAAAATTCATTTCTTCTAGAGGTCAAACCTTAGGGGGCTGTTAGGAATCATCAGGAAAAAGGAGTCAAGATATGAAGAAGACATAGCCAGGCCAGGATAGGTGTTTTCTATTTCCTCCTGAGGAACTGAAGACATAAGTGCTAAGATGAACAGGACACGCAGGGGCTGGATGGTTTTTGTGTGTGTGCTTCTTGTCGGGTGCTGAACTTCTAGGCATCTTGGACCTCCCCCCTCTCCATGGTATTGGAGAACCCGAGGTTCTTGTCCTGTTCAGTTATGTTGAATATTGAATGCCTGTAATCTTATTAAGAGTTTTGAGAAGCTGTCGCTCTGGTATTTATGATTCGACTTGTAATCATTACTTATGTTGCTCTCAATCCAGTCCCCTGGTTGGTCATTAGCTCTGGACTGAATCATACACAACTTACTTCTTTTCTGCCTTCAGCCCTGCAGATACTCAAAGGCAATGACAATTTCTACCAAGAGTTCCTACAGCTTCCTCCTCCTCATGCTCCTGGGAATCCACGTGTGGCCTCCCTTCCCCCAGACATCCTCTGGAAAACTCACCATCCAGTTTCCCTGGACCTGTGCTAGCTGAGTGCACACTGGCTCTTACTTCAGGTGGTGAGAATATTCAGTTTCACAGTACTCCGTCTTCAAAGAATGTCATCTGAGAACAAACCTGCTGTTTTCTTTGGCTTTCCTTTTTAGTTTATTATGCAGAAAAACTCAGCAGTTTTGTGGAATCACTGAATATTGTGGTTATAGAAATATCTGCACTAACATTGTATGCAAGTTTTCAGCAGACTCAACTCATTCCTTAAATAACTAACAGGCAAGTAGTTGTAGTGACAACAGACTTACCACTGCACCTCTCAGTATAAGGGCAATGGCAAATCTCTTTCAAGCTTGGATAAAGTGGATTTTCCTACTTTTACCTTATGATCCTAATTGAATTAAATTTGGTTACTAACTGTAGATACAGAATTCTTTCATTAAAAACTCATTTTTTGACTGAATGTATTTGATATTTAAACGACATATTTCTTCCCAAACATGGAGTTTATTAGAAGGATGTAGGAAAACCTAGTCTGGCCTTCATTATAGAAAAAGAACCCACAAGGTAATTACCTGGCAAATTTCTTATCTTCTTTTTGAAGAAATTCTTGCTTCAATTTTTTTTATATGTTTTCATCTTATTTATTCACATTTACGCCATTTCGTAATTCTCCACATAGTTAAACTTCTTAAACAGCTTTAACATTTAAACACAATGACAAAGGTGAATCTTCCACCATCAGAGTAATTCTGGGTCAAAGCTTAATGCAAGAGATTCCTTATCTGAAGTAAGAGACTATTTGAATTTTTCCCCCTTGGGGATGATTAGAGATTAATCATCAGGTACTACAAATGGTGCTTCTGATAGAAATTTTCTTCAACATGCAGACACCATTAAAAGAGGTTACTAGGATGTTCTATAGTGTACAGAGCTCTGTCCACTTGCAGTGTTTCTAAAAGATGGTGGTGAAGTGTTGAGAGTGGAGCCAGGCCCCAGGTCTAGGAACTACTACAGTGAAAGCAGTTTATCCCCATAATATGCTCTAAGCACCCAACCCAGGCTCCAAGACATGGGGAATCTTTTCATTTGTTCTTGTGCCAAGCCTGGCTTCTTTGACTGTCCCATTCAATCAGAAAGAAGACGCTGATGGAGATAAAGTCATGCCTGCCTAGCATCCTGGGGCTCAGCATGTCCCTGCAAGGCTGGATCTGTGTGAAGTTGGTGTCCAAGAGCCTTTAATGGCAGGAGGCCTATGTCTACCACCAGGGATATATTTCCAATTTGTAATCTAAAGCACTTCCCTTTTTCACTTGATTTTTGCTTTTGAAGCAAAATATGGTTGAGGCCAGTAACCAGAGAAGTGAAAACTGTTTCATATCTTCGTGAGCTCATCCTTTGGCTGTTTACTGTGGCACACTGCCAAGTCTTTATGAAGGGGGGGAGCAGACGGACTTCCTCCTGAGGGGCTTTATGACAGAGAAAGAGTGAAGAATTTTCACTCTTCGGCCACTCAAACCAGATTGTTTTTCCTGAAAGCTGAGAAAGTTTTCTACACAAGCATTTCTTTGTAAGCTCAATTACTTTTACAATAATTTGTGCTTTGAGTTTTAGAAATACAGATGTTGTGTGGGCGGTGGCAAGGGTGAGGGGTGGGAACAGGAGGCTGAAGGAGCAAGACTAGCTACCTCCCTCTGGAAAATGTGGGAACACTACCTTTCATGGAAAAAGCACATCAAGTTTCAGGATTACTAAAACATTTAAGTGGTTTGTAGAACAACTGGAAAAAGCATGGCTGTTAGTCAGGGGGAGGCCAGCCGGGTCTTCTCCAGCTCCCCAAGCTCCTAATGAGACCCAGATCTCGTGGCAGGAGTATCTGGAGTTGTAGTTTTACTTTTTGAAAGCAGTCCAAAATTGGGCAGCATACCCCACCACTCACCATACTGAACCTAGCTTAGTTCAATTTGCAAATGAAACACAAGACCAAAAAATAATACATAACAATATTTCTGTGCCTATGGAGTACGGGAATCTTATAAAGTGACAATAAATGAGTTTTCACTGGGGTGGCTTTTACCATGAGAAATATACTTGTATCCTTCTTGCTGCTAAGTGTATTGAATTATTATTTAGTGTTGATTTGAGGTTAAATGAGGGTGTTTAGATTTAGACGGATGTTTGTGGTATTTTACAGTACAATTCTTTAGTAAATTTTATGGCTAAAATCCCACAGTACTTTTCATTGAATGAATGCTTCCACACATCCTCCCACAAATAAAGTAACATTTGAAAAATACTTTACAGTTTAACTTGAAAATAATCTTGAATTTCTAATTCAAATATCTACCTAATACTTAAAACATTAAAAAGATTCAAAACTGGGCTGGAGTGATAGTACGTAGGGGTAGGGTGTTTGCCATGCACACGGCCAACCCAGGTTCATCCTGGTATCCCACACAGTTCCCGTTACCACAAGGAGTAATTCCTGAGTGCAAAGCCAAGAGTAACCCCTGAGTATCGCTAGTGTGATCCAGAAAGCAAAAATAAATAAATAAGTAAATAAGTAAGTAAATAAATAAAAATAAAAAGTCAAAACAATAAAAACTTCAGAGAATCAAATTCTCTTTTATGAAGGTCTTTGAAATCTTTGAACACACATAGTTTTTTAGCACTATAAAAACTCCCCTCATCCTTAATCCAAGGAACCTTCACTGGTGGTACAAGCTTCGTGGAGTCTGGTATTGGGGAAGCATGTGGTCGTGCTCAATGGATGGCTATTGATGACTATCTCCAGGGCACTATGGAGCAACTCAGGCAACTTATTTTACTTTCCTCATCTATAAAATGGGAATAAGAAGAGCTGGCTTTATGGGGGTGAGCATAAGAATTAAATTGCTACTCTCTGTAAAACAGTGACCTAACTCACATACATTGGCTCTATTATCATCAGTCCTGTCATTTCAGCGTCAGATTGTTTTCAGGGACCACATGAGACCAGGGACTTGGTGCCTGTAGGACTGACATTACTTTCTGACATACCCCAGAAAGTTGACAGTTCAAGAGGAAAAGAATCACCAAAGCACAGAAACATGTGGCTCAGACATGCAGCTGGGACCATAGCTATGAAGGTCAGAGAAACCTGGTATCTGGCCCAGTTCAGAGACATGTCAGGATTCCCTGAAGACCAGTTTAGACAGGGTGAAATTATGGACAAAGTGACCACTGTGTTAGAGGCTTGGGTTTTTATTGGAAGAAAAGCTGATGTGAAAGGCTACAAAGCTGGTCAGAGTCTAGGGGAAGGAGCTATGAGAGCCAGGCCTAGGATCTAGTCCCAGGGCCAAGATTTTTTAGATTGCACTTTTAAAGTCAAAACAAGCCATGGATGGGCTGGAGCGACAGTCCAGAGGGTAAGGGTTTTCCCTTGCATGCAGCCGACGTGGGTTCAATCTCTGACATCCCATATGGTTCTCCCAAGCATGGCCAGGAGTAACTCCTGAGTGCAGGGCCAGGAGTATCCCTGGTGTGACCCCCAAAAAGACAAAAAATAAAAAAGATGCTACAGACAGAATTTCAAGCAAGGCAAAACATGTTCAGGTATGTGCTTTCACAGCACCTGCTGCTTGGAGAAAGGTTGAGGTCTCCGCTGTGGTCTTGTCTGTAAGAGGAAAGCAGAGATGATGGAGATGCACCTTTCATCTGCCAGTGCCAGCACTGAATGGTTGGGTGCATGCAAGAGAATCCCCTGAGGGAAAGTGGGGAAAGATCCCTAGAATTTCTCTGCACTATTTCTCACAAATTGCATGCTAATCTATGTTCTTCTCCAAACAAGACCTTAATTACCTAACAAGTACCAGCACAGGTCTTTCAAGAACTGTTACTTCAGAATACAGAAGGCTGAGGAAGAGCCAGCACTGGTGCCCAGAGCATTGGTGATAAGTTCTGCTTCAGAATGTTCTGGTGACAGCAACTTTCCCCTCAACGGAAATGAATGGTGTTAGGCATGCTCACTTGTAATTTTTAAGTTATGTGGTTCTGTTGAATAGAATTATTGTTTTTTAAATCACATGGTTTAAATGGTACATACCTGATATATAACTAAGCTTGAATTTTTGGTTGCTTTTGGGCTACCAAAAGCAAAGTGCTCAGGTTTTAATCTTGGTTTTGCCACTTCTGGAGAGACTCTGGGGGCCAAATAAGGTACCAGGGATCAAATCCAGGTCGGCTATGTGCAAGCCAAGTACCCTACCTTCTGCACTCATCACTCTGGCCCTTGAGACTGATTTTTGCTGCCATGTTTTACCTTTAACATCGAAGAAGTATAGATAATCAAGTAATATGCTTAGGAGCTTGTTATCAATGGGGACAGGGCATAACTGGGACCCATCACAGACTTGTAGAATCAAAGATACTAAGTGAGTTTTCTTTGCATTTACCAAAATGACACAGAGTTATAGAATACACAACATGAATAATCTGATGCCGGCATTGAGAATGACTGGATTTCATGGCTGTTGCTCTCTATTTGTGGTTGCTGCAATAATCAGGAATCATTTGTTTGGTTGTTGTGCTTACACACTCAGTTCCCATGGGATTGCACACCAACAGAGAAGTTGGATTTGCTGTGGCACCCAGGACAGCACCTGGTTTATCACCAGGATTGAGCTTGGAGATGTGGGACAAGGTCAGAGATCAAAACTTCTGCGGCTGCATACCAGCAAGGCAAGCACTCCACCATGGCGTTACACCCCTCAGTCCCAGGAGCCATTTGCCTTTCCAAGTAAGAAACTGAAATATTGAAACTAGTCATGGCAGCAGCAAACACTGGAGCCTAGATTACAAGAGACAACTTTGAGTGCAGCTCTAGTCATGCAAACAGCAGCTGTCAGCCATGATAGTACCAGATCTTTCCACTATTGCCAAAAGGAGAATGGTCTTGGGGTTCAGTGTTCAAGGGATGAAAGTTTCTAACTTTCCTCTTTGGCTCTAGTCAAACAAGTGTGTCACACCTCAAGGGATCTGTCTGTGACTATGAACCCATATATGACAATACAGATGGCTTAGACTCATGGTTATTCACAGAAAGTCCACTATGGTTTTCCAGTTTGTAATCATAGAATATCACAATCAGCACCATCACTTTAGCACGTAATTTTGCAATTTTAAAGTCCAGAAATGTGATGCCAGAGTCAGTCAAAAGTCTAGAACCTCAGTCTATACCTAATACAGTAATTTATCTCAAGTTTTAATGATTTAGTCCATTCCATGTCCAATATGCATTTGCAAAATCCTGGTAGAGATCTGAAATACACTGATGTTAATAAAACACGCTGAAACAGCTTTTAGATTTGACCTGGAAGGAGTGTGGGATGTCACAGAGTCATTTTCTGCCAATAACACAGAAGGAATTATTAACAAGTCTGGACATTTTAAAACCACAAATGATCCACAGCAAAGTTTTTTCCCCTGTAATTTAAGCTATGGCTTCAATGTCAGGATTTACTTCCTTTATGTATTCTCCTTAATTAGACTTTAGAACAAAACACACCCATACTGTAGGTTTGATCCACTCCAAGAGAGAGTACAAGAGCAGAAAGGCAATACCAAGAAATTTGGGTACTTGACCTCTTAGAATCAGAAGCTCAGGGTTATGTTAAGGCCACTGGGCTCGTAGGGAGAAAAATTCCATTGGTGAGTTGTAGACTTGTTCACAAAGATGACCCAAGTAAATTGCTATCATTTCTTCCACAAAGGTAGGTGCAGATAGACTCTCACTCATAGTTTTTGGACAGTAAACAACTTCTAACATGAACTAAAGTGACTTGAATGCTTTGAACTGACTTTTTTAAAAAAACAAAGCAAAACTAAATTAAAACAGCCAGTCTGCCTACTAAAATAGAAAAATTATTGTATAAGTTCTGTCCTTATAACACATTGTCAGTGCCCAAGGCAGTACTCTCTAACAGCATTGGATGTCATGGAGCTATCTGCCCAATACATACTACACAGTGATCAAATTCCCAGTAAAGGTCACCAGATCACCTGGAAGACAGATATACTTATTAGATAAGTGAGTCAAGTAATTACACATGACTGCATTGTTTTGTGCTTATTAATTCCGGCAAGAAAAGAGTTCTAATATTGACTTCAAATCACAGTTTGTCCAGGAAAGTTTGATCACTTCACTTGTATCACTTGCCTTCCCATTGTTCATCAATTTGCTCAAGCAGGCACAAGTAACATCTTCATACATCCTGTTGCGTGCTAGTGTAGCCCAAGGGCATCTGCTTGCTCCAGGAACACAAAGAGTCTCAAACCATTCCTTCAGGTCATGGGAATGAGGTTTATCATTGTTACCGGTTTTTGGCATATCAAATATGACACGGGTATCTTGCCAGGCTCTGCCATGCGGGTGAGTATACACTCAGTAGTAAGCTCTCATCTTGTGTATTTACTGATGAACCATGCAGCCACTTTGCAGCCACATGCAATGGAGAGAGATTGGCTTTTCTCTTGGGTGGAGCTCTGATGAGCTGTGGGGGTCTGGATGCTGAAAATGAATGCCCTCATGGGCTTCTTGCGAGGCTCTATTGGAATGGTGAGCCAGGGCTAGAACCCGCCTTTGCTCCTGGGTGCCTCATGATCAGCTGGGCACAGGGAGAGTTGGTAGCAGCTCTGCCCAGTATATCTGAGTCTCTGGATCAGGCATACCTGGGCTTGATATAGGCTTCCCTGTAGGGCGGGACTTGTCAGAATCAAAGTCAAAGTCCCACTGAGTTATGAATTTCTTATTTTTTTTTTTACAAAACTGTTCATGATTGGGTTTCAACCATACAATGTTCCAAGACCCTTCTTAAAACCAAAGTCCCCTTCCCTCCACTAATATGCCCAGGTTCCATTCCACCCTCTAGACTGCCACCTTGTCAGGCATAGAACAAATTTATTTTGTATTACTTGGTTCAATAAAACTTAAAAGAATGGCAGATTAAATAAATAAAAATCAACTTGTGATGATAAATTGCTCTGTGTGCTTAACCTTTTTAATCTAGTAGAGGACAGCCATATGCACCTTAGTGAGTGCCAAACCCAATGCCACAAGATGGGAAGTTCCTCCTGCCCTGTAAAGGGGCTCTTTTGATGCTTCTTGCAAAACTGGTTTCAAGACTATGAATTCCCTAAGCTGTTGCCTGTTCATGAAGCTCTGTATAGATTTCTGAATAATGGGGGGCCAGAGTGATAGCACAGCAGGGGAGGGCATTTGCCTTGCATGCGACTGACCTGGGTTCTATCCCCAGCATCCCATATGGTTCCCGAGCATTGCCAGGAGTAATTCCTGAGTACAGAGCCAGGAGTAACCTCTGAGCATCCCAGGTATGACCAAAGAGCAAAAAAAAAAAAAGAAGAAATCTGAATCTAATTGGATAGAGTATTCTTTGTGATGTGCTCATTTCATTGAACCTCCCATATTCTTCTAGCTCACAGAATCTCATCTGATAGATCTGCTGGATATCTTATGGGTTTTCCTTCAGATATAAGTTTCTTTTTTTCATCTTATTGTATCCAATACTCTCTCTCTATCTTTGGATTTTGCCATTTTGAGTACACTTGTGTCTTGGAGTCTTTCTAATTGGGTCTATTTTCACTTCAGGCCTCTTAGATCTCTGTGCCTGTACTCCTCAACTAAGGGAAGCTCTAATTGATGATTTCTTTTCTTCACCACATTTGCCTTTGTGTTCTTCAGGGACTCTGATGGTTCTTATATTGTTCTCTTAAACTCACCCCACAGTGCTGTTATGCTTTTCATTTATTTTCAGACTATTTTCCACCTTCTGCTGTTCCCTGGTCATTTCCTCATCTTGGAGCATCTTGAGCTTTTGCTCAGCTTCTGTTTTTCTGCTATTTAAAGTTCCTACTGACTTTCTTATATCACCTACCATGTTCTTCATTTCTCTCATATCTGACTACCAGATTTTTCATTTTGACTCTCAAACTTTTCTGTGTTCTGCTGACAACCTGTAGCATCATTTCTTTGAACTCACTGAACATGCTTATCATAGTGTCAGTAAAGACACTCTGAGGAGTTGTTCATGTCTTCTATGTTTTTGTTCATTGATCTTGGTGGGTTTCTACGTGTTCCTCCCATTGATCTTCTAGTGCTCTTGTGGTGAGTTTTTTATAGCTCTTCAACAGTCCTCTCCCCCACCCCGATCTGAAGGATAAGCTGGAGATTGCTCTCTGTAGCCTCTGCCTGTCTTCTAACACAGTCCATTGAGCTGCTCAGTGTTGTGTTTCTGGGCTGTTTTAATGGCAATTTTTTCTGAACCAGGAGAGGGGAGATAGAGATGGAGAACAGGCTAAGGAGGGATCTTGCAAAGGAGAGGAAGATGGAGCAACACCAAGCATGGATACAACTGATTACTAGAACAATGTAAATTCACTAACATCTAAGCAGTCTCAGAGGTATGACTTTATGCACTTTCCAGAGAAGACAGTGTAAAGAATTCTTGTTTGAATGTTCAGCTGGGGGCTGTGTTACCCTGCACAGTCTGAGATATTTCCCGATGTTGTAACGCTTGGATCTGGTTTGTGGAATCTTCCCTTGCTTTCAAAACAGATGACCTCTCACTAGAAGATTCACTTATCTCGTTCCCCCTGGCCCTGTAAACCAGTCCAGCAAAGTCCTAACTTGTAACAAACAAGCAATTCACTCCAAAATAGAGTTATCTAATCTCCCAAAAATGACACCTGGCAAGTTTCTAACCATAATGCCATTTGGCTCATTTCCATCAACATTTCTTCTAACAGGCAATATTAATAATACCTTTTAAGACTGAAGCCACAGTAACCAGTGGGAAATGAAAAAAGAAATTATAATAATACAATGAGGCCTAATGAACAGCCTCCATTCCAGATGAGTGTTTTAAGATGTGCCAACAATATTCTGAGGAGAATAAATAAGCTGGTGACAGCTCATGAAATGTTTATTAGCTCCAATATGTGGCAGACCCAGGCCTATGGCTGGGCATACAACGGTTTCTGACTACAATATGCTGCTGGTCTAGGAAAAAAGACTTACATTAATACCAGGGGTTTGATTGGTTGAGTCAGAAGGGAAACTATGCAGCTGGATTTTCATAAGGGTTACTTCCACATAACTGTCCTCACTACCATCAAGCATTCTTTTCTCCACTAAAGTAAATAATTTTAAAATGAGAGAATGGGAGTGATTTTCAAACCAAAAAAGTACTTCCTTTGGCCATTAATAAAGTTGCACAAGAGCCATGTGTGAGCTGAGTCATTTTTATAGAATACCAGAAGAGGAGGAATAAACAAATTCTTCCTTCTTCTGTGTAGAAAGACACGTGTGTGCAAAGACACGCACAGGCAAGCAAGGACGATCCTTCTGGCCTTGCACAGCAGACAGCAAAAAGACTCATCCTATCTATGACCTTTATACCAGGTGGACCAGCACAAAGACTGACGGCGATGCAGCAACAGGACAGAGAAATCGAGAAACAGCGGGCCTGCTCTGGCCTAGCTGGATCACTTTATTCTTCCTCAATTTCAAGAAACAAAATATGTACCACTTTATCTCTAAGCTCTCAGTAAGAACCCAGACCTCAGTAAGTTTGTATTTCAGCAGCTCCTCAGGTAGCTTTTCAAACCCTTATTGGCATATGAATTAAAGGGATAGAGTTAAAATACATGTTCAAAGGTGGCACACCAGGCTTTGGGAGCCTAGAAGTGGTTACTGACAAGGACAGAGCATATCCTCTGGACAAAGGAGGCCATCCTAAGGCTAACATGGAGGGACCCAGGGAGCATGAAGGTCAATAGAGATCTTCAGCCTTTTCAGTGCTGTAAAGGCTGAAGCCAGGCCAGGGGAAGGCATGCAGCAGGCGGAACACCTAGAAATGGTGGTGGTCTGTTACTAGCCCTCTCCCTACTGAGTTTCTGTGAAGTTCTTAGACTAGAGATTATTTTCTGTGGAAATCCAGGCATTGAACGGGAGAGGGAAATAAACATAGACTCTTTCTACACAGCGTTTGCCAGGACAGGGAACTCTCTGATCACACCAAAGGTCTAGTTGTTCAAATAAGTATACAGCAAATGTTGGAGATTTGTGTCAAAGTGAGCACAATTTCCATTTATTTCCCCTAGCATTGTGAGGTGTACTTCACAAACACACGCACATATTGTGGAACTGTGACTATTTGTTATGTATGCAAGTTGTTTAATATAGCCAGGTCATGTTAACTGACACCCTATCCGCTCACAGAGTTACCCTGCATGTGTACATGCTGACAATAAATTTCAACTTTAACAGTACAATATTATTTATTATCTATAATTTCCAGACATTATTTTGTTATAGTTTAGGTGACATGGTTAGTCTCATTGAAATTTATGGCATTGATGTACAAAGCTATAACATCCCTCTACAAGCAAAGTGACCAAAACTTTCCCCCACTATTCCTGTGCCCTCTCTGTCTGATCTTCATTCACCCACACCCTCCACCCACCTGATCTCAGTTTTGTAATCGAAGGCAAGTGTTTGTTATCATTTGATATTATCTATTCCCTAGATTTCTCTGTATGTTCAGCAGGTGAGTGAAATAATCCAGAATTCATTTGTTTCCCTCTGACTTATTTTGCTTAACATGATGGTTTGAAGTCCATTGGCATTGCAGCAAACTGTATGATCTTATCTATTCTTACTGCAGCTCAGTATCCCAGTATATACAAAGGCTATAGCTTCTTTATCCATTCATCTATCACTGGGATATTTTTTAACTGAATGACGTGAGATACACAGTTACAAAGCTTTCATGATTGGGTCTCAGTCATATAATGTTCCAACCCATCCCTCCACCAGTGTATATTTTCCACCACTAATGTTCCCAGTATCTCTCAGACCACTACCCACCCCAGCCTGCCTCTATGGTAGTCATTTTCTCCTCCTCCTCCTCCTCCTCCTCCTCCTCCTCCTCCTCCTTCTCTTCCTCCTCCTCCTCCTCCTCTTCTTCTTCTCCTCCTCTTCCTCCTTCTCCTTCTTCTTTTTCTTCTTCCTCCTCCTCCTCCTTCTTCTTCTCTCTCCTCCTCCTCCTCCTCCTCCTCTCTTCTTTTCCTATCTCTTTCTTTCCAGTGTCTATGTCTGTCTCTCTCTCTCTCTCTTATCGGGCATTATGCTTTTGCAATACAGAGCGGTCATATTTTGTCCCTTACCCACTTTCGCCCACATCTCCGATCCAGAGCAATTTGTTCAATGGACATTTTTATTATTTCCACATACTAGCAATTAGCAGTGTTTAAATATCTTTTCAAACTAATACTTTGGGGGTTTGTGGGCAGATCCCAAGAAAGAGAACTGCTGGTTTTTTATGAGTTCTACTCTTACTTTTTTAAGTGCTCTCCATACTGTTTCCCATAGAGGCTGAACCAAAGGACATTCCTACTAACTGAGAATGGGGGTCCCTTGTCACCACATCCCTGAAGATGGCTGTTTCCAGTCTTTTTATATGTCTACTTAGCAACTATATGTCTTCTTTGGCTAAGTGTATGCTCATATCTCTTTTTGATGAGATTATTGCTTTTTGTTGTTTTTGTTGAAAAGCTTTGTGACTCTACAAATCCAGGATTTGTAGCCCATTATCTGTTGTGCTGTATGCAAATGTTTTCCCTCTATGTGTGGGGCATTTATTTCTCTATTTTAATCTGAGTTTCATTTGCCACCAAATTTTAATTTGAAAACAGTTAAGTCAATATTGAAAGAAAAAGAAGGGATGTCAGGAAATACAAAGTTATCCCATATTCATGTACTGAAAAAATATTGTGAAAATAATTGAGCCACCTAAAGAATGACACCAATTCAATGAAATCTCCAACAAGATTCAAGGTTCGGAGCAAAATCTACTGAAATGGTTATGTAATCACTAAACTTCTCAACTAGCCAAAGCAACTTAGGAAAAAATAAAGAAATATTTCATTTTTTTAAAATTATAGTAGAAAGCTATGGTAATCACAACTTAATTCTGCAATTAAGATGGACTCTCAGATTAATGGAAGAGAATAGAGAACCCAGAGATAAACGCATAGACTTATAGATTTATAGGCTGTTAATCCATGATAAAGGAGTTAGATGCCTGAAATGAAGCAATGAAAGATGAAAGTCTCTTCAACAAATGGTACTGGGAAAACTGGATAGCCACTTTCAAAATAATGAATTTGGGGCTGGAGAGATACTACAGTGGGTAAGTCATTTGCGTTGTACTCGGCTGACCTGAGTTTGATTCCTGGCACCCCTCTGGGTTCCCTGAGCTTCATTTGGAGTGATCCCTGAACACAGATCCCAATGTAAGCCCAGAGTACCACTGGGTGTGGCCCCCAAACCAAACTGAATCTGAAACAGTATCTCTCACCATTCACAATCACTACTTTGATAACTCAAAGTGGATTAAGGACCTCAAGATTAGACAAGAATCCAATAAAATACACTGAGGAAAAAAGACACAGAACTCTCCAGGATATGGACCTCAGAGTTATGTTCAGTGATTTGACTCAGTAGAAAGGACAATGAAAATAAATAAATGGGACCACATCAAATTTAAAAGGTTTACATTGCAAAATGAACCCCAGGCATTTTAAAAACAGGCCAAAAACACTGCATAGGTATCACTTGATCACTTGAATCCCATTATTCATCAATTTGCTCTAGCGGGCACCAGTAACATTTCCTGCATAGGTATATGGTAGGGAATAGTTTAACTTACAGACTGTCAGTAATTTCACTGCCAATCTCATGACAAAGGGATTAGTAGACCATTAGACTGTGAGTAAAAGAAAAAAATAGTAATGACTATATTACTAAAGAATACTTTCTAAAAGCTCACAGTAACTAAATGAAAATAATTCTTTCAAAATATTAGTTCTGGAGGTTTCATGGATTTAGAAGATAGAACATACTATCAGACCAACGTAATAAGGATAGATTTCTTCCTTGTAATGTTAAACATACTAACACTTTTATTTGTAAATAGGAAGGTGGGGGTTGATAACAGTGTTCCAGGCATATTCAACTCACCAACTATGGACTATTTTTTTCTTCTTTGGACAAAGATGGGATTTGTCAAAAAATTTAAATATAAGATGAAAATATTTGAAATAAAGTTTTAGAGTTAAACTTCAGCTCTCTTGTGAGTTAATTGAAATTTTATAATTAGTCTCTCTGTGCTGGTCCAGAGACTCTCACACATGGGGCAGAGCTGTTCCTTGCTCTCCCTGTGCAAAGCCGTTCATGAGGCAGTCGAGAGGCATGGCGGGTTCTAGCCCTGGCCCACCACCTCGGCAGAGCCTCACAACAAGACAGACCACCGTCCCCTACTCTATGGGTCCCGCAATTTTCCACATCCGGACTTCCCTCTGTTTCAACTCCACCCAGCAGACCAGACTATCACAGCCCAGCTCGCATGGCCACTAGCGGCCGCGCGGTTCATCAATTAATGCTTTATTTGGAGGTGTTTAAAAGAGTTTGCCTCCCGCTCGACAAGCCTGGCAAGCTTCTCGTGTTGTATATGATATGCCATATTCCAGTAACAATTATATTAGGTCATTCCCATGACCTAATATAATGGTTTGAGGCTCTTTATGTTCCTGTAGCAAGTCGATGCCCCTGGCTCTACTGGCATGAGACAGGACATATAGAGATATTACTGGTGCCCGCTCTAGCAAATAGATGATCAACGGGAAGATCGTGATCGTGATCGTTAGTTTGATATGAAGAAAAGTGAAGGCAAGTATTTTTGTGTTATGTTTTAAGCAGCTGGCATGAGCCTCCTGCTTCAATCTCTAGACCTGGAGTTGCCTGTTCTCCCAGGGAGGGGGAAGCCACTTTTAGAGCTTATTCGGTGTAGGAGAGCAGAACTAAGGGGCCGGTTATCTATTGTCTACCTTGCTCTTCCATTTCTGATGAAATCAGAAGGATAACTCCCTTCTGAATATCTTATGAAGATGAGCGACAATTCACTCATACATATTTTACTTGTGCTAGAGATTTTAAAAGCAGAAATACGATATACCATTAAAATATAGTTCTCCTGTGGGCTTCCAGATGCTAAGTCTGTGTGGTGTTGTTCCTAGCTGGGTGGATACTCTTTTTGCTCTATTTTTTTTTCTGGTTACATATCAAACCAACTGCTTTCATGGTCTTAGCTCTGATATCTAAACACCTGCTTGGTTTTCCTATTCGCAAAGTCCAACCTTTAGAGATTCCAAGGACTTACCCTTCACTAGTGGTTTTTTTTTATAAGCAACAAAATCACTCCTGATTATAGAACACAAACATTTACAAACTTGGAAACTGAAAATTAAATTTCCTGAATGCTTTTCAAAGGGCATACTGCAGAACCTCTGGAGTGGCATGTGGGAAAACCATTAAAAGTGTTCTCAGAAACATCCCTCACTGCACTGGGATTGTTGCAGAGCTCTATCAATTAGGGCAGGCATGTTTTCCAGGGATGCTTCTTATTCTCACAAGTTTATTCCTAGTGTCAGATGTTCTCCTACTACAATGACAAAATTTTTGGCCAAAAAGTTTTCCCTTATTGACAAATCACACTCTTGACTTGTTTGCTTGTTTTTTAGCTTAACTATAACATGCTGCCAAATGTGGAAGTTGGAAAGGGGTTTGCCCCCTCTTTCCTAGACAGCTACACTGGGCTGGGGGGCACGGGGAGTGGGTGCTATGGTATCTCATGCATTCAATAATAATCATTATTTATTAATTTAGAAAGGGGTAACAAACCTCTAACCACATCCCCATCCCACTTTACAGACCATTTAAATCAAAAGCAAGTAAATAAGTTTCCAATTGAATTTGCTGAGACTTTAAGTCATCTGGGAGACATTGTTCAAAATCTTTGAGGTTTATGGTGAACCATTTGGAAATTGCAATAAGTAGATATATGAAGTTATTTTCCTGACTGCTTAAAAGCGAACTTAGGGTCTATTTATCAGTTGCTCACACACTGAACAACAAGCACTAATGCCCATGTTCTGGCTGCATAGATCCCATAATCCTGTGAAGTCATGGAGAGTATTTCACTTCTCTGAGGTTTTGTTATAGTTTTCGTATAGTGGATGATTGATCTGATGATTCCAATCTCTCTTTTTAGTACCTTTCTCTATATTTTAAGAATGGCCTTAGGAATGTATAAACATTCATATTATCTAAGAAGAGAACAAATCAAAATGTCCATGCATCAGTTCACCATGCTTCCTTGCTATTATACCTGTTATCTACAATCATCCAACTTTTCTTCAAGTTTTTCCATAGTAAACATGATTTTGTAATTTTTTTTTTTTTTTTTAAGTCACACCCGGCAATACTCAGGGGTTATTCCTGGCTCTGCACTCAGGAATTGCTCCTGGAAGCAGTGCTTGGGGGACCATATGTGATGCTGGGAATTGAATCCAGGTCGGCTGCATGCAGGCAAACACCCTACTTGCTGTGCTATCGCTCTGGCCCCAGATTTTGTGATTTCTTAAAAATATAAATTCTGTAGAGAGAGAAATAGCTATGTGCCATGTTGAATCTAACTTGCCTTGGCTGGACTCTACAACAGCTCATTTAGTCTTCACTCAACCCTATTCTTTGCTGAAATTTTACAAAAGGAGAAACAGCGTAGTGCAGGGGTGGGGTTGAGCTCAACTTTTGCCTTTCCTTCCTTCAACACTGAAATCCCTGGCACCACACACTGTCCCCACAGCACTGCGAGGGGTTACTCCTGTGCAGAGTCAGGAATAGCCACCAAGCACATCCACTATATCTCCCCCAAACAAACAAGCAAACAAAAGATATAATATCACTTAGTTGGCAAAGACAGAAGCAATACATATTCCTGCCTGACTTAGTGCCTTATATGATGTTCAAGACCATCTCCTTGGCATTAGAAGCCATATCAATGTATTTGGGAAAGTTAATGAATGGTTCACTGTATCACTGTTTTCCCGTTCATAATCGATTTGCTTGAGCGGGCACCAGTAACATCTCCATATGTCCTGTCTCATGCTAGTAGAGCCCAAGGGCATCTGCTTGCTCCAGTAACATAAAGAGCCTCAACCATTCCATCAGGTCATGGGAATGAGGTCTATAATTGTTACTGATATTTGGCATATCAAATAAGACACAGGTAGCTTGCCAGGCTCTGCGCGCAGGTGGCATACTCAGCTGACAAGGGCTGTTCTGGGTGTGTGTTTGGTGGTTATACACAGAGGGTGGGCAGAGCTCCTGTGGGGGTTGCGGAGGTGTAGACCACTCACATCCTCAGGTGTGGACACACAGAGGCTCCAGAGAATGTTCCATGTAAACTGTGTTAAATCCTGAAGAGAGGGTTCAGGGGCCAGAGAGAGGGTACAGTGGGTAGAGCACTTGCCATGCATGTGCTGGTCAGGTTCAATCCCTGGTATACCATTTTGAAGATAACCCTTTATGATCCTCAAACTGCCCTGAGCACAGCTGGGTGTGTCCCCAAACTGAAAAACAAACAAAACACCAAAGAGCTGGCTCAGTGACCAGGTTGGCTAACAGAGGCAAGGCTGACACCAGGTCCTCTTCTGTGCACGGTGCCCGGCTCACACCCCCACAGTGTCTCCACCCGCAGAGGAGGGGCGGTTAAGGGCAGAGCAGGACTCAGGCCTTGTGCTGTGCAGTCCCAGCGCTGAGCCGGGGCAGATGGGTAGGAGCCGCAGTGGGAGCAGCTGTGGGCCATAGCTGGCAGTGCTCAGTCTTACCCCTGGGTTTGTGTTCAAGGACCATCCTGGCTGTGTTCAGGGGACCACATACGGTGCTGGGGAATGAACCAGAGTTGGCCACATTCAAAACAAGTCTGTTACTCCCTCTCATCTCTCTGGATCAGGAAAACTTATTTTCAAAATACATTAAAGCAGAGAGCAGACTCAGGTCCTGTCAGGCAACAGTTCCATGTGTACACAACGGAAGTGTCCACCTGACATTTCTGTTGAGTACATGCACCAAGAGAACGCTACAACTCTTCTCCACCCAGACTGCAAAAGAGAATCAGCAGTGTATCTATAACACAGTTAATAAATGCTTAGCCACAAGAACAAAACGAGAAAGGGCTAGAGTAATAGCATAGCAGATAGCCTTGCACGTGGCCCACCAGAGTTCGATCCCCAGCATCCCATATGGTCCCCTAAGCCTGCCAGGAGTAATTCCTGAGTGAAGAGCTAGGGAGTTAGCCCTGAGCACTGCTGGATGTGGCCCAAAAACAAAAAAAAGGAACAAAAATGACCAAAGCAAAGAAGACAGACACATTATAAGTGCATTATCTGGACACTGGAAGAGAACGCAGACACTGATGGACATGCAGAGAGCTCCATTACTCAGGACGCAGAATGATATCTGCTGACCTGATCTGAAAACTGGTTACAAAAGGCTGAAGAAGTTGCATGATTTTGATCTCTGCAGTTTTCTGCCCTAATGATGTACTTAAGTGGAATATATCTTTATCATTATGATTATTACTATGATTTGGGGGAGAAATCTTGTGATATTCAGGGCTTACCCTGCCTCTGTACTCAGAAATCTCTCCTGGTGGTGTTTAATACACAGGTCTAACTCAGGGATCAAACCCAATTTGCCTGTGTGTATGGTGAGCATCCCAGCCACTGTACTATCTCTCTGGGGCTAATCAAGTGAAAATTTTACCTGAAAACATTTCAGAAAAGCTGCTTGCCATGAGAAATGTGGCTGCCTTGCTTGGTTTTGAGAAGGTAATATCTGGGCTGCACAGTGTCAGAGTGGAGCAAACTAGTTCAGACTCTCGTTGGACCTCTCTCTTGAATGCTCTGTCAGTGAAGTGCTGGGTTGACTGTGCTTCCAAAGGAACAGTACAGTTTTTCTGGTATTTTTTTGTTTCTTTGTAAAAGAGGCCATTATTATCATATTTGATATGATATGATATCAGAATCATGAGATCAAAATCATGTAACTTCTTCAGCCTTTTGTAACCAGTTTTCAGATCAGGTCAGCATATATCATTCTGTGTCCTGAGTAATGGAGCTCTCTCTGCATGTCTATTAGTGTCTGGGTTCTCTTCCAGTGTCCAGTGTGCTGGGGAAAACCTGGATATCATTTCTGGTGACATTCAACTCTGGTAGGACCTGAGGGTTCAGTGTTTCAAGGTGTTGATAGTGGTGGTGCTCTGGGAACCATATAGTGTCAGGGACCAAACTCAGGGCCTCAGATAAGGAAAGCATATGTTCCAACACCTTTGAGCCGTATTCCTAACCCAGAAGTACAGTTCTGACCAGTAAGTAGTGCCCGGCTGTGTCAGTGGGTGACAGACAGGAGACAGACTTGTCTATACCCAGGGCTCTGCCCCGTGGGCCATGGGTGGTTGATGGTCTGACACAGAAAAAGACTGGGCCCCCTGGGATGAACCCAGAGCCACGGCAGAGCCTGGCAAGCTACCTGTAGTGTATTTGATATGCCAAAAACAGTAACAATAATGGACCCTATTCCCAATGAATGGAGATGTTACTGGCGCCCACTAGAGCAAATCCATAAACAACAGGAAGTGACAAGTGACTGCAGAGAAATTTTAGCGGCAGGGGTTGTGTGGGAGTAGAAGGGAGTAGAAGGCAGAAATCTGGACTTTCCCAATGACCAGGATCTGTGCACACTGGAGTGTCTTAACTGAAATTAAAAAAAAAATATTGATTCTGTGTTAGCAAGTTTTCTCTTCCTAGGATTATCATTCTATTCTATAGAGATTAAGATATATTTTCAGTTCTCAAACAAGGTAATAACAACAATTGTAAATCCACATAATCTAAAACACTGGCCCTTAATTTAGAGAGACTTTAATCTCCAACTGCAGATGTTCTACATGACCTGGAAAGTGTGTGCCTATGTGAGTGGTCACATGTGCTCACACACACATATCACAACACATAACTTGCTGTCATTCAAATGAAGAATGACCTGACTGCCCTGGGGACTATGAGGTTTGTGGAAGCCATTCCTCTTTCCAGTTACACAACCAGGGGCCAACCAGTTCAACTTCCCAGCAGAGACACTGGCACATGGTTGCAGGAATGACATTAGAAAGAAAAGAGATGGACTCCAGGAGGTTCCCACAATCACTGGGTACTGACTGCAGCAGCCTAGGTTGGGACTCGAGTACCCACTCAGGGATAAGTCAAGGCCCATCTAAAAGTGACCACTACTTTTGATAATAACCTAAATATGATAAGTACATAGAACATACACTATAAAGATAGCTTACATACCACATTCTAGGTAATAAGGCACCACTTTATAACAGCACGTGTTATGCAGCACTGGGTAACACCCATATCAATTGAAAGATTGCCTGAAGCACATCTACTTCTTTCTTATAGAGTCTTGCTTTTAAGGCACCGTTTTGGTAATTTCACAACCATAGAAAAGGTTGCATTCTTCTTATTTTGCTATTTTCTGATTTTCATAGTAGCATTTTACTCAGTTTCCTTGAAGAAAAACCTAAACCCCTGTTTATTTATGGGAAAAATACTCTATATCGTCAATCTCCTTCTAATAAAAATAATATGTTTTAAAAATTCTGAAAGTAAATCATAAACTAACTATTTATTGATTTTCTAACAAATATCTTTATAACATGCATGAAATCTCTTAGAAACACTACTATTTTGGGCCCTATCTCTCAACAGTGACCAGTCGGAGTACCCGCACCACCCAACAAAAAAAAAAAAAAGCCCCCACTAGAAGCCCAGTCCTTATAACCCCCTTCACCCCCAAACTGACCCATCACCTACGAACCGGAGAACCCACAAACTTACTTAACAAAAAATCTCTTCTAACCCTTCTTGATATTTCAAGACTACGAAAAACACCGAGGAACCCCCGTTCCCCATGCAGGGTCAGCAAACCACCCCTCTCAGTCTTAAAACTAGTTTTACATAGCCAAGTAGAACAACTCCCACCAGGTAAAGAAATGAAGTTGTGAAGCTATAACAATGATACGATCAGTTGTAAAGAAACAGCAACCGCCATGATCTGGAGGAGGACACACCAGCCTTCTCCTTAGCATACGGGACAAAACAGGAATAGTATCAAAGATGACAAATCTTGACCCCGTACAACAGACACAAGAGCAGGGAAGGCTAGGGAAATTATATGGTGGGCTGAGGAACCAAGAGATGGTAGAGGCTCTGGGGCACGTGTTAGGTGAGATAACATAACTGTGCACATTATCACCATCACTTGATCACTTGATTACTTGACAACCTTTATTTGTCCATTTGTTCTAGCGGGCACCAGTAACATTTCCATTTAACCCTATCATGTGCCAGTGTAGCCCAATGGCATGTGCTTGCTTCAGGAATACGAAGAGCCCCAAACCATTCAGGGTCTTGACAAAGAAATCTGACCATTTTGTAGGTGGGCGGCCACATGATCTTTTGACGCCCTGTGGGATCCAGTCAGTAATGACTCTAGTCCAGTGGTCATCTCCAAATTGCATTATATGCCCAGTCCATTTGATTTTTGATGCCTTCAGAACGAGACAGCGTCCCTGACTCTGGATTGTCGAACCGAGGTCGAAACTCTGGATTAGGCATGATATTCCAAGCATAGTTCTTCTGATTCCTCTTTGGTGCCCAGACAGGCCTGGGGCCTAGCAGAGCCCCCAGCGATCCGGTCCACGCGGCCCAGTGGGGATGGAGTCAGCCACTGCGCTGCCCCTGGGGGCCCGGGCCCGCTGGGCGAGTCCCTCCCCAGTGCCCAGTCTTCGAGCCCAGCTGGGAGGAGTTCGTGGACCCCTTCACTTTCATCCACAAGATCAGCCCCATCGCTGAGCAGATGGTAATCTGCAAGGTATGGCCGCCACCGGATTGGCAGCCGCCCCTTTGCATGTGACGTAGATAACTTCATTTTATTCCATGCATCCAGAGGCTGAATGAATTGGAGGCTTAAATGCGTGTAAAATTAAATTTCTTGGACCAGATTGCAAAATATTGGGAGTAGCAGGGAAGTGCGCTGAAAAAAATCCCACACATGGAGAGGAAGATTTTGGACTTGTTTCAGCTCAATAAGTTAGTTGCAGAAGAAGGCAGGTTTGCAGTTATCTGCAAGGATAGAAAATGGACCAAAATTGCCACCAAGATGGGCTTTGCTCCTGACAAAGCTGTGGGCTCACATATCAGAGGGCACTATGAGCGGATCCTCAACCCCTTCAACCTCTTTCTGTCCAGAGACAGTCTAAGATGTCTGCAGAAGCCCAGCCTGAGCACAGACATCAAGGACCAGGAGAACAAGCACCACGACATCCCCCAGAGGCAGTCGGTGCCACCCTTTGGAAACGTGCCCCCTGGCCCTAAGAGCAAAGCGCATGAGAGTGGAGAGATCCCGGCAAGCTACTGAGAGTACACCACCCACACGGCAGAGCCTGGCAAGCTGTCCGATGTGTATTTGATATGCCAAAACCAGTAATAACACTAATAACATTAACAACATAAATACACTTAATGCTATAGCACCCATGTTCCAAAATTTAAAAAATGTTTAAGTAACTAAAATAGTTATGCTTAATTCTTCAGTATTTTGTTGTGCTTTGTGTTTTTAATATTGTGAATAGCAATGATCTAAAGCCAGAAATATTTGATGATTAACAATAAATGATTTCTTTGCATTAAAATAATGTTCCAGTGGTAGAGAAAATTACATGGATACCCTGAGTCTACAGTACATAATATCTTTTTTTTCCAAGATTTGATCTTACAATCAAAATGGTCAATCAAGTTGATACCTATCCATGGAAGCCAAAGGCTGACGACACGGACTTCTGCTGCAGAGCCCATAAGGTGGCTGAGGTGTAAAAAAAGGATTGACAGTCAGATGACTCTAGTTTTAGCTCTGTTGTGATGTGCCAGTGACTTTGGCTAGTTTCCAAAGCCCTTGAGGCAATCTCATAGCCTATATAGGATTATCAAGATACCACATTTCAAACAATGTTCACTTCCATTTTTCATTTCTTGTTTTCCATTTCTAGTAGCAAGGCTAAGAAGCACTTAAGCAACAACCTCCATCTCATTTTTCAAGGAGGCTCTGGATGCAGATTGAAGTAGGAGGTTTTCAGATTTGGATCTGGTGCAGCCCTTCCTCCAGGCTTTCTGCCAGGGAGCCCCCAGGTCTCACTCTGAGGCCACGTCTAGACGAGGCTAAAACCCTTGATTGAAATTGACAACCACTAGTTAATCATCTGTTTGTTTTGACCCCAAATTACAGGTTTGAGCAGTGGACCCTCCTACCAGCTGCCATGTCACCTGGTGCTGTGTTATGTCATCTCCACTTCTGTCACTCACTAAGCATTGCAGGAACATTTCTGATGGATGTACTCAGGCCTTGAAATGCTGGAGGAAGGAAGGATACAAACAAAAACAACAAAAAACCTGCAGGACTAAACACAATTAATCACTCTACATTAATGTTGATATCAAGGTAGATAGCCATAATTCTCAGAAGGACTGACAGCTGTCTCTACGGAAGTTTCCTTTGTGAATCATTGTGGAGAGTTCTTGTATAGCACAGGATAAATGCTTTTGCTTTCTCCCATTCTGGTAAGGAGTATGTGAAAGGTATTTTCTGTGAATCAGGTGGAATGGCCTTTGCTGACTTTGGCAGTGAAATGTGTGCTGAAAATGCTTCCGTGAAGCTGGAGAGCCCCATCTTGGTATTAGTCACACACTGAGATCTACCTCTAAGTCATTCCTACATCATTTTGAGAGCTCCAAGGATTCTCAAGCTCTCAAGCTCTCCAAGTTCCTGGAGCCCCCAAACATGAGCCCTAGGAGACCTCTCCAATGAGATAACAGGCATAAAGACTTATTTTTTATTTTTTAAATTTTTTTAGGGATAAAGACTTTTAAACACAGGGCTGGGCCTCAAGTAACACATAATCAGGAGTACAAATTTCACCTCCTTCCTGCTTGTTCCCCTTTTATTGGCACTATCCAAAACTTCCTATATGTGGAATTTAGGATAGCTTTTGACTTGGTGAGTGAACAGAAAAGGCCAGGATTTTCAGCATTCAAGAGCTCTCTATCACAAATGAAGATTCCATAAACACTGCTCAGGTTAACACTTGTCTATTCTGATTTTATCATAATTTTCATTTTTAAATCTATGCAACAACTCATTGACCCCTGAGGCAAAATCAGCTCATTTACAATTTTAGCTAAGAAGTTATTTTCTATATATTCAACTATGTAGTAACAATATCTTAAGTGTTTTCTAGATCACATTCTGGGCAATTTTAAACCTACTAACTCATTACTAGAATTTGGAAGAAGGTTAGCAGGTTCTGCTCAGGCTCAGGAAACGGAAAATTCAAGTCTGACAAAAACAACAACAAAAGGTGTGAGGATTAAAAAAAAAAGCCAGCAAGCAAGACAAAACCTGCCTAGCTGGGCAGCTGCTCTAAAACCAGTTACTGTGGATTGCAAATCATACCTTGGTTGATTGAGCTTCAAACCACAAACTGTCTAAAGAATAGAGCAAAACCCACTTTAGTTCTAGTGCACTTTGCTGTAAGATACGAGTCCACTGGAGTTAGAGGATCAACCAGGCCAGCCCGGAGAACAGGCTCTGGGTGGTACCCTACCCCAGCTGGCAGGGTTTCTTGGGAAGAGTGGTGTCAGCTGTCTGCTAGCATTCAGAGCTTCCAAATCCAATTTCTATGGTTTCTGAATCAGTTCCTGAGATATAAATGGAAGGGAGGAAAGCAACAATGATGCTTCCAAGAATAAAAGCAGCGTAAGTCTGGAAATCCCCCAAAACTTCAGTCCCTGGAAGGAAGCTTTTCTGAAGGTACTTGAATCCCCTCATTTCTGCATAGTGTCAATGGAAAATGAAATCACTCCCTTCTTGGCTTTCAAATGCTTCTCCAGCTACTTCACACCTGGGTCCCAAATCTGCCAGGGGCCAGCTGGTCACTGCAGAGTCTGGTGGCTGATGGCCAGAGAGAGGCAGGAGAAAGGAAAGCAGAGGCTAAAACTGGTCCCAAATAGTCTGAAAAGCTAGATTTGAAATTCGACTTCGGGCCTAATGGGGAAGCAGCATGGAAACCCAGTAATTACAGGGAAAAAAAGAGTTGTCTGAGCCCTTGCTTGTGTTCACACTGAAATAGTCTCAGGAATTTCTTGGTTATAGATACATGCTAATTGATCCATGAATATTTATGCTTAATATTTAGAGATGTAAACTACTGAGGTTGCTATCACTGAAATGCTTGGACTGTGCCCAATCTCAGCCTGCTTTGTCTGGTGCCAGTGGGTGGGAAGGCCGTGCCTTGCTGGAGAATGTCCCTGGAAGGCCAGATAGGTTTGGCTGCTGGCATCAGACACACACTTCCATTCTGTTATCTTCTGGGATAGGGAGTGATCAACTCACAGAGTCAGCTATCCCTATAAAGAACCCTTTCCTCTCACTTGGCTATAGTTCCATCAAAGTTGAAAATTTTTCTTTCTCACCTTGAAAATTTCATAAAATTCTCTTAAGTCTTCTCTCTTATCCACTTCCCTGACAGTCTTACAATGATGATTTCACCCCTGATGTTTTGATGTTTGTACTATCATTTCTCGGATTCCGTCTCTGCATCCTTGTTCTGAGTAGGGAGTAATTTACCAGGGTTGTGTAAAAGCACAACCAACTGTGGACTAGGACATTTGTTTCCTCTTCCTCCTGAAGTACACAGGAGAACTGTTTTGGCACTTATTCAAAAAAAGAATGGTTCTACATGTTTGTTTTTCTTTGTGAAACTACCAAACAGGAGTCTTTCTCATGCAAATAAACACCTGCCTACAATCCTAGGACCCAAAAATCTGTCCTTGGAGACGAAAGTTTAGATCTAAACCAGGAGGAAGTATCACTTTAAGGGCTGAAATGGAATTAAGACTCTCTGCAAAGGTAATATTCTGACTAACAATGACTCACATGGGAAAGAGAGAAAGGCTCTGAATTACCGCTTCAGGACCTGTCTTGTCTTGCTGTCTGCTTGGTCTCCAGCAAAAAAAAAAAAAAAAAAAAAAAAAAATCACTCCCAGCCAGTAAACAGCAGGCATTGTGCTTTGTGCCTGTTAGCTAGCTCTTGATTGTTTTTTAAGATGGCCACAAGGCCCTACCTCAGGGGCAAAATCAGTCTGAAGTCACCAGTACCTGGACACACATTCCACTTTTGCATATCTCATTACTTTACATAGCTTTTCTTTTCTCACAAGAATCAAAGTGTCCAGTTCAGTTGCCATAAAATATGATCTGAGGAAAAAATATGAGCCCGCTAACTTTGAAGAGACTTCATGTGGAAAAACATTCTTTACGTAGAAAGAGACTGCCAATAGTTTAGAAGATCCCCTAACTTTCTCCTCTATGCACATTAGTTTATTCCTAGTTTCATTTCAAGGTTTTGACATTTACTCACTAATGGAAGCCTCTGCTTACCTGAGGCCTTTCTGTTTAGCCACTTAAAACTCTCTTGTTCTCGCTTTAATTTTTCTTAATTTTGTAGTCAGTGAACATTGATTATAATACAACTTCTTGTATTTTTAGTATCTTTTAGTATGCATTTTCCTTTTTTTCCTCCACTAAAACATAAGCTCCAAGAGGGTAGGCACCTTGCTCAGTCTGTATTGCTCAGTATATTTGTCGAGTTCAAATAATTTTAACCCTAAGGATGCACAGGAACCACTCACTTTCACATTTACTGTCTCTTATCTTGCCTCCCTAAGTCCTATGCTGCTTTTTTGAATGACAGTGCTTAAAGCTTTGAGAAAGGTGATCATATCTGCATCTCACACATACACACACACACACACACACACACACACACACACACACACCATCCTCCATCTCTTTATGGCCAAACAACTTCAGCACCTTTAAAAAACTCACAAACCAAATAACACTGGTGGTGGGAAATGTGCACTGGTAGAGGGATGGGTGCTGGAACACTGTATGACTGAAACCCATTCATGAACAGCTTTGTAATTGTCTATCTCATGGTGATATAATAAAATTTTAAAAAAGATCAAGTGCTGAGGAAAAAAATCATATAAAAGTGAGTGTTTTTCAGTTTTGACTGATATTTATCACCTTGTTTTTGGTGGGGGTTGGGAGGGTGGGCCACACTCACTAATGCTTAGGGGTTACTCCTGGCTCTGCATTCAGGAGTTACTCCTGGCCATGCTTGGGGTATCGTTTGGGATGCTGGGTCTGGAACTTGGTTGTGCTGGCTAAAGTGCCCAACCTGCTATAGTACTGCTCTGGCTTCTGTTTACCACCTTCTAAAACACAGCATCTGAAACTCACAAACCTTGGGTTCTGTGACTAGAGGATTCAACCTCCAGGAATTACCTCATAAAGCTTGTCTAAGAGCATCTACATGCATGAAAGAAGCATGTTCATTGTGACCTTAAATAGCAGCAACTTAACAACCTAACCGAAGAAGACTGGAGGGACTGATTAAGCTCAGCCATGAAAGAGAAGTCTGGACAGCCCTGGGAAGCATGGAAACATGCTCGGGTCCAGTGTTAAGGCTAAAGGAACTCTTGGAAGATGATTACCAACATGAGCTTTAAAGGAACACGAGTATGATTGCTTTTTAGTTAAAATTTCATTATGCATATCCATGCACAGAACGTAAACTTACTCTTTGATAGACCACAATTAGGGGAATGCTACAAACTTGTGATGTGTTAGTTGTGTGTGGAGTTAGGTTTATGGGGGATTTTTTTCCTTTCATTTCATATATTTTTTTTAAGTTTTACATATTTATGGATGTCATTTTGAATAACAAAAAAGTCTAATGTTGGTTCAGAGGTGTGACAGAGAAAAAAATGAATCAGGACACTCTCTTTGGCTTTGCTTTAAAAATTGGCCAACCTACTTTCAACCACAGGAGGTGCTCAAGTAGCCTTGGGGATGTAGTGTGAGTTTTCTTTAGCTTTAGGGTAGGATCTGAGCAGGATGTAGGGCCTCTCATGAAGCGGTTGCCAAACACTCTAGTCTATACTGGACCTACTCCTGCTACTACCTATGGCCATCTTCCTCTATTAGCTCACTGTTCCTAGAGACTACGACATGGAAAACAGCCTAGCAGGGTCAGGGAATTCTGTGTTAGGAATGAGTCATGTTGTAGCAAAGAATCACCTTTCAGAACGTTTGCCAACTTCAAAGAATAAAACTTTTGTCTCAGGATCCCCTTTCAAAGATAACAAGAGAGGAGGAAATATAACTCTCTCTGAGATCTAGTTTAAAAAATGTTTCATGTACAGAGCAATAGAGTTTTGTTTTAATGAGTTAGTCTTTGGTTATTCGTTTTTGTGTGTAGTATGGCATACTCATTTATGCTGACTTTAAATATGTGTTAGTTTTCAAATCACTGGTTTTTGCTTCCCAGTGATTTTTTTTGAGATCATAGAGTAAGAACAGTCACAGGGAAACTTTTAAAAAACCATCTATTGTCCCGCTTTAAGTGCAAACACCATTCTGTCTCCAAACTGCCTGAGTAACTGAATCAACTGTACTTTGAACAGTAGAATTCATCCTATCAATAGGATGTAGCTGGGATACTTTTAGGCCCTGAGGAGAGAACTTTACTTCATTTACTGCAGTGTACTTCATGTGAAATTCAGGAAACTTGCATGTGTGAAACAACAGAGCTTTTTACATATCACTCAAGTTCATAGGTGCTAGGGTAAGCAAAATAAAACAAAAATACTGAACACTACATCACTGAACAACAGATCCTAATAAATTCTTTTTTGTGTTGAAAGAAGTTTAGTTTCTGTCATATGACTTTGCCGATGAAAATGGGAAAAATGTACACATAGTATTAGAAAAATGGTCAGTTCTATGGGTTACTGGACAGGAAGAGAAAATAAGTTATTAAAACTCGCAGTATTGTGCCATATGGTACAATGGTCAGCCTGGTTTAATCCCTAATAATTCATGTGATTCTAGGAGCACTATCAGGTGTAACCCTAGAACAGAGCCAGGAATGATCTCCACTGAGGATGGCCCCAAACCAAAAACAAACAAAAAAAAGAAGCATTTTGTGCAAATGGCTATGTTTGACTTTCAATAAATTAGATGGTACCAAATTATGCTCAATATATAATTTTTTTCTGACCAAATAGACTGATTATCCTCCTTCCTTCTCCCTTCCCATATTGTAATTTTATTTAGAGGGCACAAAGAATATATTCTGTGGGTAAATATGAAGAGGATACAGGAAAGACTGCCCAAGATTCTCAGAAAAGAGCTAGGCTGACAGTTTCAGGGAATTCTGACTCAGTGAATTCCATTTAGTGTGAGAAGTGCTACCATTCTCTGTCCTAAGGAGAGTGTGTGTGACCCCAGTCAGACTTTGGGCTTCCATGGCTCTAGCTAATGCAGGGATGAGGCCGCTAGCATCTCTATTTCTGTAAACTCTTACTACTTTTAGCTCCATATCTTGGCATGCCGTTTCTACCTGCCCTTTTGAAAAGCCATGGCTACAACTTTCCACTGAAGCCAGCAAGAAGCCCTTGCAGCCCAGCCAGTGCAGCAATGGAAACTATATGCATAGCCTGAACGGTCCTCCTCAAACTCTTGTGTTTTTAGGAAGATCCAGAAAATTCATGCTTCTTTCTTCATGCTAATAGCTTTTATATGTTTTCTTACTAGTCTACTTCTATCAGAAGGAAAAATCAAATAATTTAACACCCACTCACCAAATGTAACATTTATTTTAATTTATGTCTTATTCATAACTCTGGCAAAAAAAGCTAAGTTAAAATAGTTTACACATTTTAAATACTGTTTAGTATAAATAAATGGTAGAACTCAATCAGGATTTTATTGCTCTTTCTACACATGAGTTGTCTTGGAGGAGTAAGTTCTAAGCTTTATCCTGGACATTGTTGATCAATCCCTTTGGAACATCAAGGTGATCTAGGCTGGCACCAAAGCTCCTGAAATGTACCTTAGATTGTACTCATAACTCAGACACTATACTGTTATTTATGCAGGGACTGCTTTCATGATGAAAAGGAGGAAAACAATTAGTCTATAGATAGGCCAGTGAAGTCATCAGAATCAGGTTGTCTTTGATTTGAAAAATGTTTACCAGCTGTATGGATGGATTGACAATTGTAATTGTACATATTTAAAGTGCACAATATAATGGTTTCATGATTTCATTTTGTATACTCTTTTTTTTTTTGCTTTTTGGGTCACACCCGGAAATGCTCAGGGGTTACTCCCGGCTCTGTGCTCAGAAATTATTCTTGGTGGTGCTTGGGGGACCATCTGGGATACTGGGGATCGAACCTGGGTTGGCCACATGAAAGGCAAATGCTCTCCCTGCTGAACTATCGCCCCGGTCCCATATACATTTTTCTGAAGGAGCAACAGATGTACTGTTAATCAAATGAATGAAATACACATAAAATGTATATCATTTGATGATCTGATATATGCTGCTGAATGATAACCAAGATCAGCATAATAAAGACATCACATATTAGCTAAATCTTTGTATGTGTTTGTATGTGCTGCATGCTGTATTGTGAGAACATCTGAGGTTTACTTGCAACAAACTTCAAGCAACAATTATGCAATAATAAAATACTGCTAACTATAGTCACCATGTTGGGCATCTAATCCTTCTAAATCAGAACTTATCTGTGTTCTAACTAGAATTTTGCAGCCCACTCTCTCCCAGACCCCGGTTCTCTGTCTCCTTTGAAGATACCTCTAACACTCTGAAAGATAAGGAAGGGATAGAGTAAACCCCTGTCAAGTATAAAGAAAAAATTTTAAACCTAGCATTCACTTAGATTGAGATTAAAAAGCACCAGCAGATGAACTAGTTTTATCTCAAGTACTTGTAGCCACTAGAGTCATACTTTCTGTGGTTTCCTAGAAGTATAATCTCTATTCTTAGCCATGATCACACCAAAAGTACATGGCATTTTTCTGAAGAAGCAACAGATATACTAACCCTATCTATGTATTTGACATATAAGAGAAAGCCAAAAATAAGCAATACAGGCAAAGATGCAATAAAGATGCTCAGATTATTTGAGATATGTATTATTCTCCGAATCCTAAAATCTAAAGCAAATCTCCTTTGTACAATTTCATTTTTAAAGGGAGTCACTCTAGAATACTTTAACCCAAAAAGACTAACTTAACCATAAAGGTTATCAATATTAACAATATTTCTATCACTGAAAAGCTTACTAACATAAATGTGTCATCGTTTTCCATTTCAGGAGCTTTTTGAGGAAGCTGACTTGCATTAGCGCAAAGGAAGCCAAAATACAAACAATACATCATCTTAAATAACTTTCTCTGACAGACTGTAAAGCAGCAGAAAAAATATCAGAACCATTAGCATGGATTTTTTTTCATGACCCAAGTCAATGTCCCTTCAAAGGGGTTGAGCTAAGTCATGCCTCAGCAGCTGGATAGAGAGTTCAGAGGACTGGAAGGTGTGAGACCATGGGCAAAGGAAGGCTGTATGTCTGGGCAACATGCATTTTCCAATGAAAAAATATAGTCAACATCTAAGGAATAGTTGATATATACTGGGCATGTTCCTTGGCATTTTAAAAACAGAGTCCACTAATTTCTAAACAAGAGAGGCTCACTAAAATTATCTTGTCAAGGTCACATAGTCTACAGACAAATGAGGCAGGATCTAAACACAGTCTTAAATCAAAGTCTAATGTGACTCCTACTTTCTATTTGTTCAACATTACTTACAAGAAAGCTGTGGTAGAGGAACTGGGAACTATGAACTCAGCTGCATTCAGCTATTCAGCCCCTTTGCTGTGTGGCCTCAGGAAACTGACTTAGTGCCTCCATGCTCACTGTCCTCAAGCTGAATTGCTTACAGAGCTTTTTGAGCCACATAGTGTTGTTAATGAGACTCTAAAGCCCACAGGACACAGCCTCCTACAGAGAGAGCCTTCAACAAGCACTTCCTATTATTATGGGCAACAGATGTTCTTTCACTGAAGTTCAGCATGTCCATGGTGCTACTTCAGGCACATATATTACATATCCCATAAATTGGGCTTTGATTCAGGCAGAGACCTTTTTTGCTTTTCATTACATTTTAAGTAAAATAGTTTTATTTAGGAAATATAAGCAATGAGAGAGAAGGGTAAATCCCAGCAGCATGGGATGCCTTCAAAGGCATCGAAGAAATAGCTAAAAGGACAAAGAACCTCCGGCTCCGGGCACATCTCTTTGACTCCACTGTTCTCCCTGCATTAACATACACCTCAGAGACCCAGGCCCTACGAAAGCAGGATAAGAATGCTATCGGGGTCTCCCAAAGAGGAACTGAAAGAGCTATGCTTGGAATATCACGCTTCACTCAAGTGAGAGAAGGAATCCAGAGCTCCAACTTCCTTCGCTATTCCAGAATTAGGGACGCTGTCTCCTTTGCCAAGGCATCGAAAATCAGATGACGCTGTTTCATTTGCCAAGGCATCGAAAATCAGATGGGCTGGACATGTAATGCAATTTGGAGATGACCGCTGGACTAGAGCCGTTACCGACTGGATCCCACGGGATGTCAAAAGATATTGTGGCTGCCCACCTACAAGATGGTCAGACTTCTTCATCAAGACCCTGAAGGAACAGTTTGAGACTCTTCATATTCCTGAATCAACCAGATGCCATTGGGCTACATTGGCACGTGATAGGGTCCAATGGAAATGTTACTGGCGCCTGCTCGAGCAAATCGATGAATAACGGGATTCAAGTGATTAAGTGATCAAGATAAAGCAACCATACTCCCCAAGTTGGAATGCTGGTGACCCAGAATTGGAATGTACCACGTTGCTGCGCTTTAATGTAAGCCCTGTAACATCTACCCTTCTGGCAATAAAATACATACTACATACACTCTACATACATACATACACATATATATACATATATAAAATGATATAATGTGAGTAATACATTTTCAGAAAGCATAATATTTAAGAAAAATTAAAATTTACATGAATTAAAAGCTGCAGACTTTCTATATAGCATTTTAGATTCTTGCATCCAGAGTAATAGTCTCAAGTCATTCATCACATGTTTTGGATCAGTAACATGTCAAGTCATTAAAGGAAAGGGACATGTTCCAGAATATTTTGGGGACTTCCACACACATTATCTACAGATTTATGTGTATGGGATAAGCACTCTAATCTGATCTCCCTTGACAATATTCCCTACATAGCATGAACACACTCATCATTTCTCCCCAAGCAGACCTCCTACTTAGCTCTGTAGAGGTTTTATCCTTAGTTTGGCTTCCAGTATGTTTCAGTTTTCAACTCAGTCTCTTCATGTAACACTATGGGTTGACAAATGCTTGACTAATTTTGCAACACCAGTTTTACAAAAAATACATTAGTGTGTTAAGAAAGCATATATATATTTCAATTCTTAACAATATATATATATAATTCATTTACCAAATTGTAATATGTCTTAACATATTATAATATATATGTATATATGTATATATATATGTGATATTAGAAGTAGCCCCTTCATGGAGGAAGGATAAATATTTAACATATATATATATATGTTAAGACATATTACAATTTGGTAAATGTGCAACAAGGCTATTTAGCCAATGAAGCCATACCATTAATTAACAAATCCATTTTCCTAAAAGAAATCAGGCCAAAAATTTCTTGATTTGTTAAGCACATAATTCAGGCAATATTTCAAGAGGACAGATACTTAGGACTTGTTCAGACGAGACAACAATTATCAACTTAACAAAATTATCTGGCTCTTCTATATTAGAGGTTCAAAAGGAATCAAAGTCTTAACTGTTTCTTTGGAATTGTTATTTAGCAATTCAGTCTTTGAAGATAGTGGATGATGAGAAAATTCTTTAGTGAGAACTGTTTGTCAAACTAGTTTGTCTGCAATGTATGGAATGTCTACAAACATAGGCAGCCTCAAAAAAGTGATATTAGAAAGTAGACCCTTCCTCCATGAACAAAATACTGAAAATGAACCTAGACCTTCTTACCAAAAGCCTCACATATGAGAATGGCCTATGTTAAAAACATAAAAAGTATTGATAAAGTGGTGGAGACAAGGAAACTTCGGTATACTACTGGTGGATATAGCCTCTATGGATGATGCTAAAACAATTCAAAATAGGGCAGAGAGTACAGGGGTTAATATGCTTGCCTTCCAGGCTGACCCTTATAGTCTGACCTTTAGTACCACAGTTGCCTGAGCTCCACCTGGAATGGCTCCTCAGCACAGAGCCATGAGTAGGCCCCAGCACCGCAGAGTAGGGCCTAAATCCTTCCTGCATCCTCAATCAGAATAAAGTTATCATAAGACAACAATGCCAGTTCTGGACATATTATAAGAATATGAAAACATTCATTAAAAAATCAATGTTCCCTATATTCACTGCATTATTCCCAATAGACAAGATATGAAAATAAGTCAAGTGACTCACCCCACAGAGAGTGGATAAGAAAATACCAAGGATTACTGGTTTCTTGAATACTTTTTTTAGAATCTTAATTTAATACATATACATGAAATTTAGTATACAGACATTATTTAGCATATATAAATGAAGCAATAACATTCAAATCTGATGTATGTCTATTAAAATCAGAGAATTTTTTACTACGGCTTCAGGGCATCCAGGTCATGCTCAGGTTATGTGTGGCTCAATTTGAGTGTGATTGCAGAGCTGACAAAGGCGCCATGGCGATGCCAGTGCTACCATCTTCAAAGATACAGTGTATTTGGCAAATCTCTGGGCACGAAAGAATGGTGCTTACAGGACTGCCTGAAGGATAAACACAACCTGTTAATTGAAGTACTGTTTCTTTTTATTTGGACCCACAGACTGGCGCTAGCACACTCTGATATGGGGATCAGCTGTTTGTAAACTAAGGGGCCAGAACAAAGGGAAAATCAGAGTGAAAGTCAGGGAAGGAATTTGCACAAATGAACTTTTTGTCACACTGGGTGATGCTCAGGGGTTACTCCAGGCTCTGCACTCCTGGCAGTGCTTGGGGGACCATATGGGATGCTGGGGATTGAACCCGGGTTGGCTACGTGCAAGGCAAATACCCTATGTGCTGGACTATCACTCTGACCCACAAATGAACCTGTTTATTGTCGCCGGTGGTGGTGAGTTCCCTGTTGTCAGAGTGTTCCCTGGACTTACGTACAGGCTGTAGCAGTGCCTGAGTGCCGGCAGCCATGACGGGTTTCTCTCTCTTGGGACAGGGCACCTGCAACAGGCACTTGGGGCTCAAGAGGTCATCCCAGTGCGGCCAAGGATGCAAGACCACAAGTCCATATGCAGGGATGCCAACAGGTCTCCTACAGGCACTCTGCTCTCAGAGATGGAAGCTAAGCTCCCCGTCAAAGCCTGGAGTAACCACAGCTGTGACAGGGTCATTTTGTAGTAAACAGCTGTGGTGGCTCTGAGACAATTCCAGACAACAGACAGATCCAGGGAGGGGTGGGGCACTTCCCTGTAAACATTTCTCTCTTGAGGGCCCTCCCACCCACCTCAGACTTCACCCGGACCCGGAAGATCTGGCGGGGACAATGTTTTCAAGATGTAATTAATACAACTGTTTATAGAGAACATCTGCTGGTGGAGAGGAAGGCTGTGTGACACAGCTGTGACCGTGAGCTCATGATGTGCTCAGGGGAGATTCTGTCTTTGTGAAGCTCTTGACATCATTAAAAGGAGGGCAAGTGGCAGCTTAGGTAGAGGCTGTGTCTTCTTCTGATGAGCCCATAAATGAGCAGGGCCAGATATGGAAAGAATACCTGTGCTTGCTGGCAGGAGATACTAAGGTGCTACAATGCCTGCTGCAATGAAGCCCACCATGAAAACTGACCTTCCCTTTGACAAAAGTAGTCCTGCTAGGCTACCCCCTCTTAGAGAAATGAAAAGGAAAACTAGTAGCAAGAAAATGGACACCTTTTAGGCAGTTGTAATGTCATCATCTTTACATTAAAACTGATTGCAATTTCTTTTCAGTTTCAGTAAATCCTTATAATATGGTCCTCTGTCAAAAATTTTACAGTTAACTATATGTTATATTAAGTAAAGAATAATGGTCCTTTGTTTTTTCTATTCTTATTTATCTCTGTGGTGGCCTCCAAAACTGATCTGAGAGGGCTCCAGGGCCCTGCTTGGTGATACTCCATCAACAGGCCAGTGGCTGAGGCCACACCCAGAGATGTCCTAGAGTCAGTGTAGTTACTGGGCTCAAACCTGGGTCAAGCTCATGCAATAACGGTGCCCTAACTCCCATACCATCACCCCAGCCCAAATTGTTTGATTTTGTTTTGTTTGTAGGGTGCTCAAGGTATCGTTTACAATGCTAAGGATCAAGCTGGGGTTAGTCACATGCAAAAAGTGCCTTGACCCCAGTATACTGCCTTCTTGGCTTAAAAAAGTTCCCGTGTCTCTTTAGAGAGGTTAGCTAAAGATACTGACTCAACTGCGAATCCATGCCATGCTTGCTTGTGAACAAGGAGTGGTAGCAGGGGAAACTCTACCCCACCCCATTGAAAGTCACAGTCCAAATCACAGTCTGGAGACTGCCTTTTCTTAGGAAGAGTCAGTGGCCTTGCCAGAAAAGTGGTTTGGAAATGGCTGCTTATAGTTCCCAAGGCTACAAAATGTCTATACTCTTCTACCTGGCACCTGAATTTTACCTGTGCCTTGGGAACCATGGTTTTTTTTTTCTCAGCTATTCCCAGAAATCATTTCTCTCTTAACGGACAAGTACATTATTTTCATGGTTTGTACCATCACACTGACTCTCAACTCAGCTAAATGGGGACTGTTAAATCTTAAAAGAATGTAGTTTGAAAAAAAATCACCCTGTCCATGGTCCAAAACAAGTTAGACAGGGCTGCCCAACCCCAGAATGGGCATGTTGTATCATCTGAAATTTCTGTGTAATTGATGAGATGGGGGGGTAAAGCACATCTGCACAATCTGGGCATGTGGACCTCTAATTCCAGACAATAAGCCACCAGAGAAATACAGAAAAATACGAAACAACACTGTGTGGCATGAGAACAGAACAGAAGAAAGAACATAGGAGCATCTCAGAAATAGATTTTCATTTCCTCTATGAAGCACGAGAAAGAAGGGCAGAGGGAGGGAAACATCAGGGTAAACTGAGGTCATGTGGAGCAGTGCTTGAGGTACAGTCCTGTCTCCCGCCGCCCAAGATAGCTGGAAATAGGAACAGATCACTTACACCAGGTTCACAGCGCCTCACACTTTTTGTGGTCAGCATACTCTCCTCTTTTTATCTGTTGAACACTTTTAAATCAGTAGGAAAAAAAACTGAAATGTAAAATCACAAAAGATCTCCAATACCCAAGTGTGCTTCTTCTTTTGTCTTTATTATAGCTTTAAATAATTATTTTACTTATTAAGGCATTGGAGGAGCATACTCTTTGAAACAATACTGGATCTGCAAATAATCAATGATACTTACATGACATTTATATATTCAGAAGTATTTCTATATTGATGAGCTATTTCATGTACATAAATATTCTATACATGAAATATTTCATGTATAGAAATATTTTATTTCTATATTTCATGCCTTTTCTTCCCCTTCTTTTGGGTAGGACTTGAGATCCTCTCTCTTTGGGCTCTCTTGTATGGCCTAAGTTCTGACCAGAGCTAGAGTTCTTTCATTTTATTGGATTGTGGTGGTAGAGCTTTTGTACTATGAAAAGCCTTTTTGGACTGCACCGACTCATGAGTTTTCATTCATCCATTTCCCCACTGGCTTCTTTTTTTTTTCTTTTTTTTTTTGGGTCATACCTGGCGATGCTCAGGGGTTACTCCTGGCTCTACACTCAGGAATTACTCCTGGTGCTGCTCAGGGTACCATATGGGATGCTGGGGATCACACCCGGCCGGCATAGGCCGGCCGCATGCAAGGCAAATGCCCTACCCGCTGGGCAATAGCTCAGGCCCCTCCCCGCTGGCTTCTGAGGTAGAAAGAAAGGAACTTGCTTCTTGATACTGTTGGGGACCCCAGCAGCGTCTTGATGACAGCCCTTATGAGGGAATGCCACAAATATCTCCAAATCAGACACAATAACAGAAGAAGAACCTTCTGATGGCTCTGGACTTTGTATATAAGAACAATCAGGAAGCCAGAGGAACCCCCACACCATGAGGGCAGTCATTTTCAACATCCGACTCCACAGTTCATCAGAGCTCCACCCAGCAGAAGAGCAGATCTTTCAGCTAATCTTTCATGCATGTCATCAATACATGCACGAGATGAGAAGCTACTACAAGAGTATACCAACCGCACAGCAGAGCCTGGTGTTGTATTTGATATGCCAACAACCAGTAACAATTATAGACCTCATTCCCATGACCTGAAGCAATGGTTTGAGGCTCTTCATGTTCTTGGAGCGAGCAGTTGCCCTTGGGCTACACTAGCACATGACAGGACATATGGAGATGTTACTGGTGTCTGCTCAAGCAAATTGATAAACAACAGGAAGACAAGTGATACAAGTGATTTCATGTATAGAGTACAGAATTTACCGGTGAAAATGGGACTTTACATAATTCTGCAACTCTGAGGACCAAACCCAAGACCTCATACATATGATGAATGCACTTTATTAGTAAGTACAAAACATGTAAATGTGGACACTTGCCAATTTTCATTTACTAAATTATAAATAACTTTCATTTAATAAGTATTTATCTAAGCTATTTCTTGGCTTAAAAGTACTTCATCATGTCACTATATTCTCTACACTATACAACTATTGGAAGTTTATGATTGTTCCCAGCTTTTTGGGAGCAAAGTACCCTCTCTAGCCAGGCCCTCATGGTAAACAAGTAGGCATGAGCATTATTCATGGTCCCAGTCAGCTTTGCCTGACCGATGTTGCTGTCGTCCCAAAATTCCAAACAGGATCAGACCACTGTCTCCTTCATGCAAAATTCTACTTCACACAATGGGGAGAAAAGGCTGCAAAGTTTAAGAAGAGAACTCCCAGAACAACCACCAACTGGGAATGCTTTGGCACCATTGCAGCAACATGGGAAGATACCATTATTGACGACATCGATGAAGAATACGACTGACTGGTTCAGCACCTCCACGATTGTGCGAAGAATGCCAAGAGAGAGAAAGGCACAATAGGATGCCTGTCTTCAGAAACTCTCAAGCTCATTCGCCAACGTGGCAAGGCACGAGCCTCAGGCGACCAAATGCTAACATCCAAGCTCACAAAGCAGTGCAGAGAAGAGATAAAGGAAGACCTCAAAGAGAGAAGAGAAGAAATACTGAAAGATGCAGCAGAAGCCAGGAAAAGCATTCACACTGCCTGCCTGTCCTTTACAAACTAAAGACCAAGATGACTACCCCTGATGTCCTGATGGATCTATCACATCTTCCAGAAAGGCAATGGAGAAGATTATCCATGACTTCTACTCAGATCTCTTTGATAGCCACATTCTCCTGCCACATACCAAATTCCACAGGATGGATATGTCATTCCCAACGTTCTCCCTTCTGAAATCTGACATGCTATTTCGTCAGTAAAGAATGGAACAGCACCAGGCCCAGACAAAGTCAGACCCGAACACCTGAAGAATCTGCCGTCGGTACTCATCAATACACTAGCTCAGCTCTTCACAGGCTACCTGTCCGAATGCAAGATGCCCTCCCAATGGAAAACCAGCAGGACAGTTCTACTGTTCAAGAACGGAGACATTCACAACATTGGCAACTATCGCACCATCTGCCTGTTGTCCATCATCTACAAGCTGTTCACTTGATGCATCCTGAATACGATTGGCAGAACACTAGATGAAGGACAACCATGTGAGCAAGCTGGCTTCCGGAAAGGATTCAGCACAATCGACCATATCACACGGTAACCAAGTTCATTGAGGTTTGTAGAGAGTTCAAGATGCCGCTCTGTCTCACGTTCATTGATTTAAAGAAAGCCTTTGATTCTGTGGAGACTGAAGAGGTCATCGAAACCCTAGCCAAACAGGGCATTAAAACCCAATACGTCAAGATGCTTCGTGAGCTGTATTACAGATTCACCACCAGAATCTCACCATTCTACAACGAAGTGATCATTGATGTCAAAAGAGATATGGTGACACCATTTCACCAAAACTCTTCAGTGCCACCCTTGAGAACATCATGCAACAATTAGAATGGGAAGGAATGGGAGTGAAGATAGATGGTCGGCAACTACACCACCTCCACTTCGCTGATGACATCGTTCTAATAACACCAAGCATTAGCCAAGTGGCACAAATGCTGGCTGACTTCGACCGAGAACGTGGAAAGATAGGTCTACAGCTGAATTTGAACAAAACTATGTTCATGAAAAATGAACTAGCTCCAGAGGCCCCATTCACTCTCAATGGAACAGACATCTCTGAATGCAGCAGTTATGTGTACCTAGGTCAAGAAATTAACATGATGAACAACCTAAAACCTGAGCTGCGCAGGAGGAAGAGAACGGTGTGGAATGCTTTAAAAGCATCGAAGAAATAGCTAAAGGACAAAGAACCTCCGGCTCTGGGCACATCTGTTCGACTCCACCATTCTCCCTGCATTAACATATGCCTCAGAGACCTGGGCCCTATGAAAGCAGGATGAGAATGCTATTCGGGTCTCCCAAAGAGGAATCAAAAGAGCTATCCTTGGTATATCATGCCTCACTCAAGTGAAAGAAGGAATCCGGAGTTCCGACCTCTGTTGCTATTCCAGAATCAGGGACTCTGTCTCATTTGAAAATGAGACAGTGAAAATCAGAAATCAAAAATCAGATGGGCTGGACGTGTAATGCAATTTGGAGACAACCGCTTGACTAGAGCCGTTACCAACTGGATCCCTCAGGATGTCAACAGATCATGTGTCCATCCACCTACAAGATGTTCAGACTTCTTCGTTAACACCCTGAAGGAACGGTTTGAGGCTCTTCATATTCCTGAAGCAACAAGATGCCACTGGACTACATTAGCACGTGATAGGGTGCAATGAAAATGTTACTGGCGCCCGCTCGAGCAAATCGATGAATAACGGGATTCAAGTGATCAAGCCGAAGAGAAACACAGGCAATTTAGGTATCAATAAGGATTAGAATCTATAAGGATTCAACTGTGATCTATTTTTCTCTCTCTTTAATAACTTAATTTTTTGTTGTCTTTGAACAACACCTGTGGTGCTCAGAGTTCACTCCTGGCTCTCTGGTCAGGGATTATTCCTGACAGTGCTCAGGGGACCATATGAAGTGCCAGATTTCAAACCAAAGTTGGTTGCATGCAAAGCAAATGCTTACCTGATGCACTTTCTCATGGGGCCCCAACATTTTTATTTTCTTCCTTTTTTGAGCAGCCAAAACAAACTTAAAGATAAACCCTCTACCCCACCTATACCACCTATAGCAACAGGTGGTTGCTATATATATATACCACTATACCACCAAGGGCAACTCTGGAATCTATATCAATTTTACCTAAGTTAGTGGCAGTTAATCAATCGCATAAAGGATGATTTGGATTTTTTCTCATTATATTTTTGTTAGTTTTTAAAAGAAAATTTTAACTTTAAAAATTAAATCATTGAATAACTGAAAATTACAAAGTTACAAAGTTATTCATAATTGAGTTTAAGGAGTATAATGTTCAAGTGTTCCGTCACTAGGGTACACTTCCTTCCACTAATTTCCCCAGTTTCCTTCCCACCCCTCAGCCTGCCTCTCTGACAAGTACCTGTAGTTTACAAGACTAGTCCTGATGAGGTATCCTGATGACACCTTCCCTTCCCTTAGTACCTAGTCCACATCCAGAGTGGCCACTTCCCCTATCATTGCCTTAGTGATCCTTTTCCTGACCTACCCTCATTCCCCACGCAACGCAAGCATCCTAGTAAGTTCTGCTGCCCTGCGTTTCTATTTATTTGGGCATTAGTTACTTCCCTATTATACTTCTCTATGTCTCTCAAATGAGTTAAGTCAGACATCTTAATTAGTATAAAGAATGAATGTCATCTTTATTTTATTTAGTTGTTTTTGTGGGTGGAACACCTGGTAGTGCTTTTCCAGGGCTTACTTCTGGCTCTAAGCTCAGAGTCACTCCTGGTGGGGATGGGGGGGGGGTCATACATAGTGTAAAGGATTGAATCTGGGTCAGCCACATGCAAGGCAAGTCAATTTTGAAGTTTATTTAAAGAACCATAATTTACAGAATTATTAATAGTTGAGTGTGAGGCATATAACTTTTTAGCATCAATACCATCACCAGTGTTCCCATGTTTCTCAACCCTGCCACAATGACAAGCACATTATAAAGTTTGGTGGTTGTAGTTTAGAACTCATGTTTTCAGCAAATAACTCGATGAAGGAAGGCAATTTGAACACCAGTTTTTTAAAATGGCCTGCATAAGAAGAGTGCAGAAGAAAATAGGGAAAAATCATCATTTTGAAGCTCATTCCTGCATATAAATATGACTCATTTCCTTTTTTCCACAAATAACATTGTTTTAATGGATACTGTTGGATCAAGTACAAACTCCAACTTGGCCTTAGCAGTGTAGGTCCCCTGACCCACCACAATGTTGGCTGTGTGCAGGCAAGATTCAGGGGGAGTGTGGAGCAGAATAGGGGAGAGGGGCAAAGGGTGAAAGTGATTTGTGGCCTCTGCAGCCTATGTGCTAAAAATTCATACAAAGGGAGTAAATATCAGAGTAAGAAATCACAGAAATTTGAGAAAACGTTTCCATGATGCAAATTTCAGGAACTGTGAGACTGTGCCAACACACTGATAGGACCACCCAGGGCTTTGGAAGGGGTTTCCGCTTCATTAGTGTTTTAGTGGATCCCCTCCAGGTATTGTGTGGGTGATTGACTCATCCACTTGCTGTCTGACAGATATTTGGGTAGCATACAATTCTGTAGTTGTATTACAACCATCCAAAGGAAGCCTTAGGGGGGCTTTGTCTGCTGAGCCCATCTCCACTGGTTAATGATATCAGCCCTCAATCTGAGGAGCCTGAGCTCTGAGGCAGCCATCATGCCTAACAGGAAGGAGGCTGAGGCTCTACCAACCAGGCAGTAGCCCTTCAGGGCACAGTATTTGTCAACTTGTCCTCAAACCCACTGCATAGATTTGGGAACATTCCAATCCTCAGGTCCGTTCCCAAAGTTCTGCTTCTATAGACATGTGGGAGAGACATAGAAATGTGTATTTTAACAACCATTCCCAGCGTTTTTGACTTGTTAAAACTAGAATCACTCATTGCTTTGGAAAACTTTTTCAGGGGTCCAAGAGGCGAATAGCAGTGTCTGGGGATTGATGAGTCATGTAGCAAACTCACAGTATGTTCATTTTCTTCATCACTAAGTGTGGCACTCCCTCCATCACCTAAGTGTGGCACAGAGGGGTGATTCTTAGTATCTTATCTCAGCAGACTCTCCTTAACTTGGGGAAGAGAAAGCTAAAACACACCGCCACACACTGCTCCCAGGCTCCAGCAAGGAGTGTTCACCAGTCACTCCAGAAGTGACTAAGAGGAGCGGACAGATTCTTTAGCAGTGAAAGGAGAGTCTTGTCCTACTTAACATTAAATGGGGGCATGGGGCTCATAAGAAAATTTGCCCTGGAACACCTCATAAATCAATCAATTATTTCCAAGCTGGAAAATTCATGGATTTCTGGTGCCTGAGATGATGAGACACCTCTTTCTGAAAGTAAAACAGTCATAAAGATTACCTGTCTTTGTAAACAACAGGTCATCTCTGTCTTCTCAGTCATGTTTCTGGATATAATTTTCATGTACTACAAGAAGAGCTGTACAGATCCTCATGAACTGCGTTCTTGCTCACAGGTGCCCGAGTTAATGCAAAAACTAATTTCAATATGCATCGTGTTTTGTTTTATAGAATTCCCAACTGTTACCAAGCACTCTGATCACTGTAACTGGAAAATCATCTCAGCAATGAGTAAGTCTTAATTTTGTCAAGGATTTATAAGGGCACTCTACATTAGCAGGAAGAAACAGGGCTTGTGTCAGGAGAAGGGCAATAACAATGAAGATACTTGGGAGGGAGAACACAGAAAACCTATTTGAGTCTCATTGATCTTGTAAATCTCTCAGAGCCTGAAGTACCTTACCAAAGAGGAAGACAGAATCACTGTGAACACAGCCACAAAACAGCAGCTACAGAAAAGAGCAGCCTTAGAATACTCAGGGGAGCTTTGGCAGCCCTTGAAACAACCACTGGGTTCTAAACCAGTCATGGTCATTTACATGCCTCTCCAAACTGATTGGGGGTTACATTATGGACATCTGAAGAGATAATGGATGGGAGAGTAGTGTGAAGCCATTCTTACACAAGAACACAGACCTCCCTAGGAAAGAATGAAATAGCATGAAGCACCAGCCACTCATTTGTATTGTAGCAGAATAATTCCTGGCTTGTGAGATAGAGCTTTAAGGTTTCTGAAAGAAAGAAGCTCTGATGTCCTAGATGGGTGCTGAAAAATTTGTTTGGAGTCAACATCTTTAAGGTTCTAAAGGAGTCATCTTCACAGGGTTTGGCTGATAAGCCTCAAGCTGGGGGAAGTTGGCATCTAATTGTCTGGAATGAACAGGAGACCTCGTAATGCCATCCGTCTGTCTTTATAACACTACACAGAACTATACTACTGTGCAGTCACCATGAGGAGAAACAGAGCAAGTAGCCAAAGGGGACTGTAATATGAAACTGGATCCTGTGGGCACAGGAAGAGAATAAAGGGAATGGAATAAACTCATGGAAACATGAAGCAGCACAGATATAGGCCACAGGCTAGGAAAAGAAGTTATCTGTTACAGAATTGTTTGGGACCCTCTGGTTTTCCCATTAGCAATTAGAGCACAGGAGGAAAGTGAGTCCTGAAGTTAAGGCATTGATCAATAACAAGCAAAGTAGTGAGGAATAAGGAGTGCATGATCTAATAGGCTTGTTTAGGCCTTAACCAGATAGCCGGTACAGACCCAAGGGGAAAAAACCTAGTAGATGCCTGCCTCATGCGTCCAATCTTGTTGTGCCCAGCCACCAACATCTTAGAGGCACTTGATCAATGAATGCCCTTGGTATGTCCAGCCATCAATCTGATAGGCACCTGATTAATGCCCACGAAATAAATACGAAACTGAGAAAATAAAAGTGAGCAGAGTAAGTTGCAGAATCCCGAGAAATTTCTTAACCCAGAGTAGTTGTGAAGAGTTAAGCAACAGAATCACTGCATGGCGATCAGATAATTGAATCAATTAGAAGGTTGGCAATTCACGAAATCACAAATTTGAAATTTGCTGGTGAGATACTTTCCTAATGTTTTTCTAGAGAGTTGCCATAAGCTGAATTCTGACTTGCAGAACCAACTAGAGGAAAAAAGCCAAGAGTAGCCTAGGCTGAAGAATTCGCTTACAGATAAGTAAGGAAATGAAAGTGTGAACCAGTACAGACTCAATTGTTCAGTAACCTATGTCAGGTACTTAGAGATTTTTTAAAGCTATTAATTACCATGCAAATAATATGCAAATATTCATTCAAAAAGGCATATATTATGCATATCTATCTACCTAGTTAGCTATATCTATATCTACCCATCTGTTTGATAACCAAAATACATACCTACCCAAATACCCACTAATGAAGCTGTGGTATGTATACCATCCAGCTATGAAGAAGGAAAGGGAGTCTTACCATCTACAAAATCAAGGATGAAACTTTAAGTTGTGTTGCTAAGTGAAATAAATCAGAAAATAGAAGACAATTACTGGATATATCTTCATATATGGAATATAAACAAATTAAAAACAACAAAAAATAGCAAAGACTGTGAACAAAGAAGGTTAACAGAGGGAAAATGAAAGGAAAGAGTAAGTCCAGCTCATATGGAAATTATAGTAGAATTTTGGTGATAGGGATAGTAAGGCATATACACATAATACACATTGATATGTAAATTTATAATACCAATAAAAAAGTTTACATTCCAACTCCACTCTCTCCACCAGAGTATCTGCGTTCCTCCAACACTGCCACAACATCCTCCACCTCTAGACCCTTGCTGTGTCTCCACCAAGGTAAGCTCAGTTCTATAACTAATTTTCAGATGCTCTTGACTTTGGCCATTTGTTACTTCCTTACTACACTTTCTTAAATTCCACAAATGAGGGACATTATTCTGTATCTGGGTCTTTCCGATTGATATCACTCAGTATGATACCCTCTAGCTCCATCCATATAGCAGTAAGTTGCACAATTTTGTCATTTCTTATCATATCACACTGTGTATTTATAGCAGTTTATATGTTTTGTTTATATGTCTCTCCCTGTGCTCAGCTGATCATGAGGTACCGGGAGGGAAGGAGGGCCCTAGCCCTGGCCCACCATTCCAATAGAGCCTCACAAGGAGCCAGCAGAATCCCCATACCATGAGGGCAGTCATTTTTCCACCCAAGAGAAAAGTCAATCTCAAGCCCTGCTCATCAGAGTCCCACCCTACAGTAAAGACTTTTTCAAGCCCAGGTATGCCTGATCCAGAGACTGAGACACACGGGGGCAGAGCTGCTACTGGCTCTCCCTGTGCTCAGCTGATTATGAGGCACTCGTGAGGGAAGGCAGGTTCTAGTCCTGGCCCACCATCCCAATAGAGCCTCGTAAGAAGCCAGAGGAACCCCTAAACTATGAGGGCCGCCATTTTCAACATCCAGACTCCACAGCTCGTCAGAGCTCTACCCAAGAGAAATTTTTTTTTTGGAGAAAAGTAGATCTCAAGCCCCTGCTTGTCAGAGTACCACCCTACAACAAAGCCTATTTCAAGCCCAGAGCCTCGCAAGAAGGCAGAGGAACCCACACACCACGAGGACAGCCATTTTCAACATCGAACTCCACAGCTCATCAGAGCTCCACCCAAGATAAAAGCCCATCTCTGCCTGTTGCATGCAGTCACTTTTCAGTCATACAGTTCATCAGTAAATGCACAAGATGAGAGCCTACTACCGGAGTATACCACCCACACGGCAGAGCCTAGCAAGCTACCCATATCGGATTTGATATGCCAAAAATCAATAACAATTATAAACCTCATTCCCATGACCTGAAGGAATGGTTTGAGACGCTTCATATTCCTGGCACAAGCAGATGCCCTTGGGCTATACTAGCACATGACAGGACGTATGAAGATGTTACTGGTGTCCACTCGAGCAAATCGATGAACAATGGGAAGACAAGTGATACAAGTGATGTTTTGGTTTTTGCTTTTTGGCGGACATCCTCAGTGGCGCTCAGGGCTTACTCTAGACACTAAAAGCAGGGCTCCTGGGATTATATATGGTGCCAGGAATTGCAGTTGGGTCAGCTGCATGCAAGGCAAATCCCCATTCATTGTACTGTCACTCTGGCCCCATGTACCAGTTTCTTTATCAAGTCATCTGTGTCAACATATGAATTGTTCCCATATTTTGGCTATTGTGAACATAGCTACAGGGAACACAGGAGTGCAAGTGTATTTTCTGAATAGAGTTTCTGAGCCCTTGGGGAAAATATCCAGAAGTGGAATCATGGCATCATGTGGGAACTCAATTTTTTGTTATTTTGAGGAGTATCATACTGTTCTACAAAAAGGCTGAACTAGTCAACATTCCCACTAGCTGTGGTTGTAAGGGTTCCAAATCCTAATATTAGTTGTTTTTATTTCTTTTAAGTGTGTGCCAATCACACCGGTGTTATCCTTAAGGTGATATTGATCTTTTAATTTGCATTTCCCCAATGATTTGTAATTCAGAGCATTTTTCATACATCTACTGGTCATCTTTATGTCTTCTTTGAAGACATTTATGTTTATCCTTTCTTCCCTTTTTTGGTGGGATTTTTATGGTTTTCCTTGTTTTGAAAGTGCGTTCATATCTGAAATATTAACTCTCTGTCAGTTACATGATTGAAAAATATTCTCTCCAAGTCTGTGATGTGTCTTTTTATTCTGGACATTGCTTCTCCTGAGGTTAAAAAGGCTTCTTGATTTGATGTGGCTCCATTTGTTTATCTTTGCTTCTGGCTGCATGTCTGCTGGTTCTGAGTCACTGAAAATTCTTTAGGTCAACATTACAAAGGATTCTGCCTATGTTTTCCACAATATAATGACAGATTCAGATCTGATATTGAGGGGTTTAATCCGTTATAAATTAATTGACTTATGTGCATGGTGTGACATAGGGGTCTAAGTTCTTTCAATCTTTCTGTTATATCTGACTGACCAGTTTTATCAGTAGCAATAGCTGGAGAGGCTTTCCTTGCTCCATTTCACACTATTTGCTTCTTTGTCAAAGACTACGTGTCCATATACTTGACTGTCTCTGAGCTCTCAATTCTATTGCATTAGTTTGAAAGTTTGCCCTTATTTCAAAGTTTGTTTGTTTGTTTGTTTTTGCTTTTTTGGGTCACACCCGGCAATGCTCAGGGGTTTTCCTGCCTCTGCACTCAGGGTGCTCAGGGGACCATATGGGATGCCGGGATTGAACTCGGGCGGCAGGAGCCGGCCGCATGCAAGGCAACGCCCTACCCGCTGGGCTATCGCTCCAGCCCATACTGTAGATTTATGATGCAATTTAAAGTTAGGAAAAGTAAAGCCTACCACTTCAGTGTTTGTTTCCACTAGTGAGCATTGGAAACAGTCACTTCTCCAACCACAATGTCAAAATGCCCTGTGCAGGAAGGGCAGTTGGAGAATTCTTTGAGGTGGATTCAAAGTCTCAAGAACTTCCATGTCAGAAAGTTGCCTATTAGTGATGACAACAGAGACATGGGGGCTCGTTCTGTAAGATGAACAGAAGCAAGGAGGACCAACCTTAGCAGCGCCAACTCGAACCTTTCTTGTTGGCGCATTCTGTAAGATGAACGGAAGAAAGGAGGATCAACCTGAACAGTGCCAACTAGAACCTTTCTTAAAAGTGGAGGCTTTGGGGCATGCATGCTAGAGGTGGTGGGCAGGGGCGGCTGAAGTGCATGAGGGTCTTCTGAGTCTCTGAGGGAGCGATGGATTCAGGCCTCATCTTGGAAATTAGGTGCTCAAGACCAACTTAAGAAAAGTGGAAGCTGTCTCCATAAGTGACCAGGAATTGATGATTACACATTGGGGTTTTCACAGTGATTACCAAGATAGCTATTCATAGCTTGACTAAATCATAAACAGAAGAAATTACAAACTTTAGTCTTAAAATAGCTTTTACTTTCCCAGATATTCATGGTTCCACGATATTTTCGAGAAATTCTTCCCTTAACAGATTGCGAGTGACTGAAGGCCTGCTATCAACATGCATACACTTCAAACATTCCTGTATATCTGGAAATGATTCAAAGTTTCCAAGGTCACAGATTCATTTCTCAGAATTTCCCAATTTGTCATGACCTTTGGCTCCCTCTTAGTTTAAAAACAACGTTACCCAAAGTGGGTGATACTGTTTTCTGGGGAAGCACTTCCGGCTGTTTGCTTCAAGAAGATAGATTTTCAGAAAAGCTGCTAAGTGATTTTATTTCCTAGAGGCCAATAAGCCTTTAAATAAGTTTTGGGACTCTAATCTAGAACCTGCAAAATAACCATATAAAAATGCAGTCCCATAGCTATTCCAGTAAACACGCCCAGCACTACATATGGAATTCCTCTTCTGGCTTCCCACCAGTGTGTTCGAGATGGCTGCAAAGATGCACAACCAGGGAGTGTCAGCCCAGCAGGGGTCAATGAAACCTGTCCTAGTTTTGTCACCACTGAAACCAAACTAGGAAATGAGCAGTGGAACATGTGACCAGACTCCTATGGTCAGCTGTGTACTTTATTAGTAACATGGAATTACCAACTTTAGTTCAATATTTTTTGTAGGGGGCAACCTGGCAGTGTTTAGGGTTACTCTAGGCTTAGCTCTCAGGACACCATGGGGTAGTGGTATCTGAACTTATTTTGCAAAGCAAATTTTTCAAGCTATCGCTCCAGCCCAATATCAATATCATGCCTTTGAGCTATCTCCATGGTCTGGTATTACCAACATTTTTCTCTATATTACCAGGATAGCTAGTCCAAATCAAGTGGAAAATAACCACCAATATAGAGGAAATTCCACTAAAAAAGAGCAGTAATATGACTTGTATTATGTCAAACACAGGGAGTAGGACTAAAAAATCGAAGGTATATTCAGCTACAATGGGGCACTACTGACCAATGCTCATTAAAAGATGATTCCCATGGAAGTTAGTATGGCAAGTGTACTGCATGTAGCCATTACACTAGCTAGCTCATATTCTTGCTAGCAATATATGGAAAAAATCAGGACATACATGGCATGAATTCATTATCAAAGGACATTGTGAAGACACGAAATTGAGGGCAAGTCAGAAGGACAGGATACAGAATAACCTATGATGTGAACTTTGTATACATAGGCTTCTGGGCAGTAACTCAATGTTCTAAGCAGTTATTTTCAGAAATGCTAGCAGTGGGAGCACTCCAAAGCTCAACAGCAAATCCAGTCATGAAATTTACAGATCTCTGCAGTATCATCAAAATATCTGTTATCTGCACCTGCTGGAGCTGCACAGCTACTGGTTGGCCCCTGGATCATGTCAGCACGGCCACAGCTGAGCTCAGCCAGCACTGAATGAGGCTCAGGTACTACTCTTGGAGCTCTATGACATGACACATCTTATTTTGAACGATGATCAAATATATAAATGTGATTCCTTATAGGTATTTCAGATACTATAAAATTGGAACAACTTTTCCATTACTGGTTATGTAATAAAAATGGAAAAAAATGTCTAGTCTATGGAAAACAGTATTATTATAGTTGTTGCATCTGGTGGGGGGAGAAGGGTGGTTAGACTGATGGGGCTAGAGTCCCACTGATATCGTACAGTGGGGATGGTGTTTGCCTTATATGCAGGTGACCCGGGTTTGATCCCCAGCATCACATATGGTCCCCAAATACCACCAGGAGCAATTCCTGAGTAAAAGAGCCAGGAGTAACCCATGTGCATCGCAGGGTGTGATTCCCTAACTGCAAAAAAAGCAAAAAATAAGTTAGAGTGGCTGGGTACCAGACCTAGGCTGGACTCCAAGAGCGCAACACTGTATACTGTAAAGCTGATCTGATTGAGGAAGAAGAAATTGCGACTTGAAGTCTATACCACAGACTCCAGGCAAATCCATGCATGTTGATGCTACATTGCTGGGCTGCTGTATTAACTGATGTGCTCAGTCCAGTAGAGAGGTACTTCGTCTCACCTTCCTGTGCTCAGTCCCATAAAGAGGTACTTCATCTCCCCTTCCTGTACCCTGTCTGATAGGTACTTTGTCTCACCTTCCTGTGCTCAGTCCCATAGAGAGGTACTTTGTCTCACATTCCTTCACTCAGTCCCATAGAGAGGTACTTCATGTCCCCTTCCTGTGCTCAGTCCCACAGAGAGGTAATTCATATCTCCTTCCTGTGCTCAGTCCCATAGAGACACTTCATCTCTCCTTCCTGTGCTCAATCCCATAGAGACACTTTATATCACCTTCCTGTGCTCAGTCCCATAGAGAGGTACTTCATCTCTCCTTCAAGGGCATTCCTAACCTTGATGAATGTACTGGACTCAGTATCTACGTGGTCTAGCCCAGTGAAAAATGATAAACTTTCATCCAGAGGCAAGGCCTGTGTGAGGATATTCAGGGTCTGGACTCTGTACCTTCTTGGCCACGACTGTGCACTTTTTACTGCCAAATTCTCCTTTAGAAAATGATGACTGTTCACTTTCAGAATACCAGAAGTCTTTTTCCTTAACAAACTCTAATATAATCATTAAAACTAAAATGGCACCAGAACCCCTGAGGCAACTAGAGAGAGTCTAAGGCAGAAATGTCATTCAACAAGTCAAATTCGCATGGGATGGATTCTTGAACAACTTGTGGTGACAAGAAATGAGGAAGACAGCCAAGCCTCTTAGAGCAGAGTGAAGAGCAGCAAATCCAGGCCAAGCACCTCCCACCCAGGCTTAGAGAACACTCAGTCACACAGGTCAGGGAAGCGGCATTTGGCTGAGAGTCGGTAGTGACAATGAAAGGTCAGGTAGGGCCTAATTGTGGGATCATGGTTTGCACAAACCAGCAAGTAAAAAGAGGGTAGGGATAATAGGAAAAATTCAGTAAGGCTGGTTATTAGGTGACAAAAGCTCTGCGTGTGATGATGGCATTTGCTTACATCAGAAAACCTGTATTGTTTCAGCTGCATAATGAAGCACAGAGTGCTTGGAAATCAGGAATGAGAAAGTGACCCAATTCTTAACTCTTGTTTGACTGGCTTTAAAATATTTCAGGAATGCAATGTAGAATGCAAAGAACAATCACCTGGATGATTTGGGGCTGTGGTGTGTATCAAAATTTCTGTGTTTAGGGCTGAAACAATAGTACAGTGAGTAAGGCCCTTGTATTTCAAATGGCTAAGGTTGGATTCCCAGCATCCCCTATGGGTGCCTTCAACCAGTCAGGAGTGATTCTTGAGCACAGGGCCAGGTGTAACCATGGAACAGAGTCAGTTGTGCCTCCTCAAACCCCCCCCACCCCCATAAAACCTGTGTTTAATAAAAATTTGAATGTCTTACTGAATCAATCCAGATTTCACCTGAAATTTTTTTGCACAAGACTACTATAGAATAGCAAATTATCTGTGCACACATGGAGGACAAGGGCACTATCAGATCCACTCAAGGAGCATGGCTATCACATCCAAGAAGAGAGTAATGTCACCACAGATCAGAACCCACTATGGATGCTTTTCAGAAAAGCCACCCAAATGGCACAGGAGTGGACACACTGCAATTTGGAAAGCAGGCAAGGACCAAATCAATATGCCTTCTGTGAACTCACTGTATCACTGTATCACTGTCTTCCCGTTCATCATCGATTTGCTTGAGCAGGCACCAGTAACATCTCCATATGACCTGTCTCATGCAAGTAGAGCCCAAGGGCACCTGCTTGCTCCAGGAACATAAAGAGCCTCAAACCATTCCATCAGGTCATGGGAATGAGGTCTATAATTGTTACTGGTATCTGGCATATCAAATACGACACGGGTAGCTTGCCAGGCTCTACTGTGCAGGTAGCATACTCTGGTAGTCATCTCAAAATCCAGCATTTATTGATGAACCACGCGGCTCTTGCGGCCGCGTGAGCCGGGCTGTGATAGGCTGGTCTGCTGGGTCAAGTTCTGACAAGGGGAAGTCCGGATGTAGAAAATGGAGGTCCCATGGAGTGGGGGGGTCGTCTGGCTTGTGAGGCTCTGCTGGGGTGGCGGGCCAGGGCTAGAACCTGCCATCCTTCCAGGCACCTCTTGAGCGGCCGGACACAGTGAGAGCCAGTAGCAGCTCTGCCCCATGTCTGTCTCTGAACTCACTTGCATCAATATGTAAATAAGACCTTCACTATTTTTATGGTGGAATAAAATACAGGAAAAGAATGTTCTAGAAAGATGCTGCCCAGACTCTTCAGAAGGAGTGGGTTGAAGGCAAAGGAAACAGGGCCCTTGTTTTCCACCCTAACTTTCTGCAACACTCAACTTACTACAAAGATGGGTGGCTATTGCTTCATGAGATTAAAACACAGCCAAAGAAGTAATTCCAGATGGAGAAAGTGATGGTGGCAGAGGACAATGAAGGGAAGATGGCAGAACGGAGGAGCAGGACAACTGGCAAGATGCAGGACCTGCCTGATATTTTCATCTCAAGGAGCAGGAGGTAGACAAGGACCTTCCATTCCAAAAAAGCAAATAGAGTCAGCAGTAAGAAGTCAGGGCTGATAAGGTGTGCGTGTCCCTATTAGCCGAATGCTGGCAGCTTTCATCAGCCACTAGAGAGGATGGAGCTCTGGTAATGACAGGGAAAGTCCTGATGACAGGAAGGTGCAGGCTCACAGGTGCTCCCTGTAATTTGTATTGTAATAAATGATTACCTTAACAGTCATGTGCCCAGCACGTAATCTGCAAGTGCAGGTGCCTGACAGTTGACTGAGATTACTCTAAAATTACCCTGTGAGATCAGAACAACCAGAAGTGTGACCAGGTTTTATTCAGGGGAGGTGTAAGGGGGAACTGCACTTAGGCAGATAAATGTCTACTCAAGTCTCGAGTTACACCTGGGTACACCTGGTTCTGACTCACGGGATGCCCTGAGGACCTTCTTGTATCTATTCTGCAGTTTTACAGACTGAATTTGCAGTTTTTTCAAGTACCACCCCCCTATTTTGATTTCACCCTTGTAGCTGCAAGCAAAGAGCAAAGCAGAGTCTAAAAAGGGAACATGCTCTTTGTTTTGGGTTGAGGTAAGGACATACTTCACATTACTTGGGGTTACTCCCAGCTTTGTACTTGGGGTAGCTCTTGGTGGTACTCGTGACCATTTGTGCCAAGAATCAAACCGTTCTTAGGCGACTGAGCAAGTTATTTCTTGGCCCATGAATAAGCCATCTTCCAGCCCATGAGCCAGTCATCTCTCCAGCCCATGAGCCAGTCATCTCTCCAGCCCATAAACGAGCCATCTCTCCAGCCCATGGGTTAGAGAGATGGGCTATCTCTCAGAAATTGATCTTACCTATTTAAGAGCTTAGCTCTGGCTCCTTTCTGGGTACCTCAACTTTGTGTGACTATTTCTGCAGATGGAAGCAGAATTGGTGCAGGGCAGGCATGGGAGATGCTAGAGATAAGGAAAGAGCACGTGCTCTTTGCTTCCTGGATTCTGCCAGGGTGTAAGGCAGGAGGGTACCATGAGCACTCTGTCCTTTAGATATTTCCTTGGCATGCACCTCTACCTCACTTACCAACAATATCCCTATTTTAGGACAAAAAAGAACGAAAGTTAATTTTGTGCCTTTTTTGGTACAAAGGCCATTTGTACTTTTTGTGAGAAGGCACAGGGTAAAGAGAGAAGAGTTGGAAAGATGGTGGAGGAAAGAAATGTAAGAGGAATGAAGGGGTGTGGAGGGAGAGTAAGGAGCAGTGAGTGGGGGGGGGGGAAAGTCATTCTACCGGACACTGACTCCCTCACCCACCCATTCCTCTAAGCCATGGCTCATGTCCCTTTGCTGAAAAAGCCATAGGCTGGGTATAAGCACATAGATGATCCCTGTCAACATGGTACAGGCAGCTGGCAGGGAGCACAGGCAGGCTGCAACACTCACTCCTCTGCACTGGGTGCTTGCACCTCTGATGCCTGTACTGAAACCACACATCTTGGCACCAGGGGAAGTACACACCTGATCTCTATGGAATTTTCTTGATTCAAGTTGAGCCACTTTCTGTGAATACAAGGTTTTTCCTTGTGGAGAACCAGATTTTTGATGTGAGCATAAATACCCAGTCCGGACGATCTTACTCTAGGCGCCAAGCAAGGTCCAAGCAGCTGACTAGCAAGGGCTGTGCTGCTTCACCCAACTCTGTAGAAACGCCAACTTAAAGGAAGAAGCATGAGCTCCTGTTCAGAGCTTTTTTAAATGAAGAAACATGAGTTCTTGGTTAGAGCACAGATTTTTTTTAAGTGACTGAGAAACGTCTTAAAGAATATCTTGTGTCAGCAGGACTTGGAGCTGCTGGCTACAGTTCTCAGGGCAATGCGCTGCATCTGAGCGTTTGCGGTCAGATCTAAATAGCACACTCATGGTGGTGGTGGAAAATATTTTTCCTTGTTTCAAGTGGGCAGTGGAAGTAGTGAAAGCCTAAGTAAACTCTGACCCATTAGATAATAGACCATTATAACTCTGGACAACTTCCTCAATGGCCTGGAAAAAAAATGGGTTTCTCGTTTCCTGCCAGAAGGAAAGAGACATATTAGGATAAAGCTGTGCACAAAGAATGCAAGTATGCAAGGGGAAATGGACAGAGTGAGGAACGGGGACAAAGGGAGGGGAGGGAGAAAGAGTCTGATTTAAGGTTTGGAAGGGAAAAGAAAGGGAAAATGTACTGAGTGGGGCCATCAAATCTTGGCATCTTGCACATTTTTTCATTTCAACTAACCAGCTACTGTCACACCTAGCACTGTCTTGCAGCATCTGAACCTCCATGTTCTCCCTCTGTTTCTGGACCCCTCTATTCTTGCATCCCCTTCTTTCCTTCTGTCCTCTGTCCTGACTCCAGCACAGACAGGAGCCCATAGTCACCTCTGTCTCTGAAGGGCCACAGAACAAGAAAGGAGGGGGCAAGAGCAGAGGATTAACAAGGAAAAAGAAAGCAAGGGACAAAAGTATTCAAGAAGAGTCCCCCTGCTGCTCGTATGAAAACAGAAAACTGCCATAGTTGGTTTTGATCCAAGATGCTGCCAGGAAAAACAGCTCTTGGAAAACCCACAACTTCATTTTCCCCCAATTCTAGTGATATGTCTCTCCAGGAAAAAACACTGCCAGAGTTTTTTTTTAAATTTAATTCTTCTTAATCTTATGACCTATTATGACCTTCTTAATCTTATGACTGGTGTTACAAGATGAGGAACCTCTGGGTTGGATGTCCTGATGCTACACTGAGGAGCTGTGTGAACTGGCAGTCACAATCTAGTCTCAAAGCTACATTTTCTACAGGTGTAAAAGGGAAGCATAAAGCAGGGAAACTCTGAGGCAACAAATTAGACAATTCATAGATTGCTCAGCACAGGACCTGGTCCATGGGAGCACAGAAAAAATAGCAACTATTACAACCCAAAATGAAGTGATGGTTTTAAAATGTCAAGTCCTCAAGGAAACTGGGCTTCTGCTCTGGAATAGGAAAAATTTTGCCAACTTAAGGCAGCAGGTTCATGCAAGGGAATGGAAAGCTAAGCGATCGCTAGCTGCATCTCCACTAGGTCATTCGGGACCATGAGTGTCTTTTTCCTTGCTTTTACAAAGTTAGTGTGCGATTAGGGAACAGAGTATGTGAGCAGACATAAATCCCTTCCCTTTGCCCCAGGCCAAGTCTCTTTCCTGCCCCAGTACATAACTAATTTTATTTCACAGACTTTCTCCACACCATAATGTTCAAGGACTGTTGTTCAATCAATTCAGAGGCAATTTTCAGAAAGAAATATTATCTCTAAGTGGCAATGATGTCCTTTCCAGTACTGCCCACTCTGGGAAACACTGATCCAGAAAAATGCAGAAGGTCAAGATTACCTTTCCTGGGTTTGAGCAAATGTGCCTTTATCACTCATTTTTTGATTTGCTGAGTCCACAATGCTTGAACCAAACACTTTATTGCTTGCCAAAAAACATTTGAACAGTAAGAGCAAACACAGACTCAAAACCAAAGGTTGGAAGACAATTCTTCAGGCAAACAACCCTCAAAAACTTTGGAGAGTCCATACTAATATCAAACTACATAGTCTTCAGGGTGAAAATATTATAACCGACAGCAAAAAATCAATTCTTTATGATCAAGAGATCTGTACTCAGGAAGAACTCACACTCCCAAATGCATATGCACCTAATTAGGGAGTCAACAAAATACTTAAAATGTTAAGACTTTAGAAAGATACTAACAGCAAGACCATAGTAGTAAATCACAGTTTTGTCATCTCTTAATAGAATAAATCTCAGAAATAAAATACTTTACTTGAGAGATGTGTGTATATATATACACATATGTATATATGCATACATATACACACATATACATATATATACACACACCACACCTCTCAAGTAAAGTATTTTATTGCTGAGACTTATTCTATCAAGAGATGATTATACACACACACACACACACAGACACAGAGTACATTCTCCAAGATAGATCACATACTGGGACAAAAGATATTTGTTCACAAAGCCAAGAGCAAGAAATCTTATCAACAATCTTCTAAGACCATGAAGCAATGAGAGCTGAAGTTAATCACAAACAGAAATAGAAAAACAGGGGCTGGAGTGATAGAACACCATTTAGGGTGCTTGCCTTGCATGTGGCAGACCTGGGTATGATCACCAACATCCCATATGATCCCCTGAGCACCATCAGGGCCTAGGTGAGGTGCTGGGAGAAATTACCTAAGGGCATTTGACCCTTCCTGCTTCCCATAATAGTGAAAGGTCTGAGTTGCAGGGGTATAAAACCAGCCTGCTTCTTCTCTCTCTCTCTCTCTCTCTCTCTCTCTCTCTCTCTCTCTCTCGCTCTTTCTCTCGCTCTCTCTTTTTTGGGCTTGCACTCTTCTTGGGAGTCTTGTCTTTGTCTCTCTCTACAGGGTCTTAACACAAGGTGGCTGCCATCTTGGCCTACACGTAGCTGGGGTTTTAGCTGGGAATCCTAAGCACAGGGGTTTTTTCTATTGCTGACTTGTATGCCTGAACCTGTAATAAATAAAGCCTTTTAAAACTGCATCGGATTCCTGAGTCTTCATCCATTCCCCCCGGCCGGAGGTAGAAGGGAACTCGCTTCCCGGCACTGTCGGGGACCCTGGTGGTGTTCCCAACAACTAGCTACCAGAACTTCTTGGGTCCAGCAAAAGCAGTCAGTGCTAAGAGGAAAGTTAACTGCCCTGCAATAATTCATTAGAAAGGAAGAAAGGCCCACATAAGAAACTTGACTGCACAATGTAAGACACTGAAAAATGTCCAACAAAAGGATCACAAAGCAGGCAGGAGGAAGGAAATAGTAAAACTCAGAGCAGAAATTATTGAACTGGAATTATAGTAAAACATAAATGAAACAAAGAGCTGGTTCTCTGAAAAAAGTAAACAAGACCAATAAACCACTAACAAAGGAGAGAGATAACTTTAATAAACTAAATAAGAAATGAAAGAGACAGATTCCACATCACAACAGACACCAAAGAAATTCAAAAGATCATCAGAGATTACTTTGAGAATCTTTATGCCATGAAAGGAGAAAACCAAGAAGAAATGGGTAAGTTCCTGGGTTTCTATAACTTCACAATGCTGAACCAAGATGATCTGAAATATCTGAACAGATCGATCACTATTGAGGAAATTAAAATGGCAATCAAAAGTTTTCCCCCAAATAAAAGTCCAGGCTAAGATAGATTTGCTAGTGAATTATTCTGAACCTTTAAAGAGGACCTACCAATCCTTTTCAGGGTCTTCCAGGAAATTGAAGAAACAAAACACTCTAAAACAGTTTATTTGAAGCAAACATCACCCGGATCTCAAAATCAGATAGACATAGGAGTGAGACAGAGAGAGAGAGAGAGAGAGAGAGAGAGAGAGAGAGAAAGAGAGAGAGAGAAATACAGGCCACTATCTTTGATGAACAAAGATACAGAAAAGATCAGCAAAATGTTAGCAAACATTTTCAAAAAAGATTATACACTATGACTAAATAGGATTAATCCAGGGATGCAAGGATGGTTTAATGCAAGTCAATCCTACCAAGAAAGGGAATATAAACCATATGAGCATATCAACAGAAGCAGAGAAAACATTTGACAATACCCAGCACCAATTCAACCAACTCTCAACACGCTGGGAATTGAAGGAACTCTCTGCAATATATTTAAAGTCATTTAACACAAGCCCAAGAAGAATATTATTTGGTGAGTATAATTGGCCATTAAACTTAATGGTGAGAAAACTAAAAGGCTTCCATCTAATATCAGGTACAAGACAAGTTGCCCAATATTTGCAATTCTATTCAATATAGTACTAGAAAACTTGCCATAGGAATTAGGCAAGAAAAATATATCAAGGACAATTAGATAGGAAAGGAAGGCAAGCTCTCACAATTTGAAGACATGCCACATATTTAGAAATCCTAAAGTTGCTACCAAAACAAAGCTCTTAGAAAAAAATTGCATAGTAAAGTGGCAGGTTGTGAAATTAATACACACAAGTCCATGGTTTATTTATATGCAAACAATCAAATGGAAGAGATATTTGAAAAACAATTCTGTTGTTCTGAAAACAGACACACACACACACCAATACAATCCTATTCACAATTGTGCCTCAGAAGATAAAGTATCTAGGAATCGGCTCAAATAAACAGTGAAAGACCTATACACAGAGAAAACTATAAAATACTACTTAAAGAAATAAAAGACAACATGAAGAAATGGAAATACACCCCCTTCTCATGGATTGGGAGGATTAATATAATCAAAATGGCAACTCACCCTAAAGCATTTTACAGATTCAATGCAGTCCCTATAATAATAAGCATGTCAGTCCGGGAATGTCTGCAATCTCCCCACAGGGTGTGTGTGTGAGATCCTTGCATCTCCGCGGACCCAATCAGCCCCAGGGAAGAGCGGAACTTCCATCAACGGGAACCAAGGCAAACTGCCTTGGTTTCACCCCTCGACCCCTTGGGCCCTGTGCTTCCGTAACTTCTGCAATCTCCCCCATAGGTGTGTGTGTGTGTGTGGTGGGGTGGGTGGGTGTGTGTGTGATCCTTGCATCTCCGCGGACCCAATCAGCCCCAAGGAACAGGCCAGACCCTACACCCACATCCCAAAACTCAAAACCGATCCTCTTACTAACTACTTGCATGAGGTACCAGTGAACCTTTGTTCCTACATCCTTGCCACCCACCCAAATTCTGCAAACAACCCAGACACCTACTAACTGTATTATCTAGTCACCCAAGAACTCACATTTGAAACCTACAATAGTCATAATGGTAAAGCAACGCAAAATTCCATCAAGCTCTGTGAGTGAAGTCACTAGTCCAGATGAGCCAAGCAATACCAATGAGTTGTATAACCTCTCTGATAAGGAATTTCCAGAAAGAATTATTAAGGATGCATAAGGAACTCAAAGAAGCAATGGAATACAAAATCAATAAAATACAAGAGGACATGAGAGAAGAAGTGAGGACAACGCAAATGGAAATGACAGATATTAAAAATGAGGTAAATGAAATGAAAAACACAGTGGAAGGCTATCATAGCAGAATAATAGCTACTGAAGAAAGAATTAGTGATCTCGAGGGATGATTTCCAAAGATTCTCTACGCAACACCAGAAGATGGAAAAAAAGACTCACAATTACCGAACAGACAACAAGAGATAATTGGGATGAAGCCAGAAGAAACAACATACGGATCATTGGGGTCCCAGAGGGCAAGAAGAAAACCCTGATGATCCAGGAGGTCCATAGGATACCAGCTAAAAGAAACCCCAACAAGAATACTCCAAGTCACATCTTAATTAAAATGACAAAAACTATAGATAGAGATAGAATACTGAAAGCAGCAAGATCAAAGAAGGAAATCACATACAAAGGAACATCCCTAAGATTTACAGCAGACTTCTCTGATGAAACACTCCGAGCCTGAAAACAATGGTGGGATATTGTGAAAAGGCTCAATGAACTGCAGGCCTCACCAAGAATTCTGTACCCGGCCAGACTCACATTCAGATATGAAGGAAAGATACACAACTTAATGGATAAGCAACAATTCAGGAACTTCATGGACTCAAAACCAACTTTAAAAGAAGACTGAAGGGTCTACTGTAATAGGACCAAACCCCCAAAGCACAACAAGCACAAACAGAAAGATGGCACAAAATACGATAACAATAATCTCTCTCAATGTCAATGGTCTAAATGCACCAATTAAGAGACACAGAGTGACAAAATGAATTAAAAATTGAACCCAACATTCTGCTGTGTACAAGAAACACATCTGAATAATCAGAACAAACACAGACTCAAAGTCAAAGGTTGGAAGACCATTCTCCACGCAAACAACTCCTCCAAAAAAGCTGGAGTGGCCATATTAGTATCAAATAATATAGACTTCAGGCTGAAAAAGGTTAGAAGGGACAACAAAGGCCATTTCTTATTAATTAAGGGGTATGTACACCGGGAAGAAATTACACTACTAAACATATATGCACCCAACGAGGGGCCAATATACATAAAAACCCAACCGAGGGCCAATATACATAAAACAACTGCTAAGAGACCTCAAAGAAGACATTAACAGTAGCACAATAATAGTTGGAGACTTCAACACTGCTCTATCAACGATGAATAGATCAACTAGACTGAAACTCACCAAGGAAATATTGGCCCTGAAGGAAGAAATGGAAGAAAGAGAGGTAGTAGATAAATACAGGGCTTTTCATGCCAAGAAAGCTGAATACACATTTTTCTCTAGTGCACATGGAACATTCTCCAAGATAGACCACATGCTGAGCCACAAAGCATACCTGAATAAAATAAAACAGAGAAATTGTGTCAGCTACCTTTTCAGACCATGATGCACTGAAAATGGAAGATAACTGTACACAGAAACAGGGAGTCAAACCAAACACCTGAAAACTGAACAGCTCACTGCAGAACAACCAATGAGTCATAGAAGAAATCAAACAGGAAATCCAAAGATTTCTGGAAACAAATGAAAATGAAGACACCAACTATAAGAACTTGTGGGACACGGCAAAAGCCGTGTTAAGTGGGAAGTTTATAGCTCTGCAAGCATTCATCAGGAAACAAGAAAGGGCCCATATAAATAACCTGACTACACAGCTGAAGACATTAGAAAAAGACCAACAAAAGGAGCCCAACCAAGGCAGAAAAAAGGAAATAATAAAACTTAGAGAGGAAATCAATGAGTTGAAAACCAAAAAAAAAAATACAAAAGATTAATAAAAACAAGAGCTGTTTTTTTTGAAAAAATACACAAGATTGACAAACCATTGGCAAGACTTGTAACGACAGGGAAAGAGAGAACCCAAATAAACAGAATCATAAATAAAAATGGTGACATCACAACAAAAACCACAGAAATCCAAAAGATCGTCAGAGATTACTTTGAGAGCCATAAGCCACGCAAACAGGAGAACCTGGAAGAAATGGATAAATTCCTGAAGTCCTATAACCTCCCATGGCTGAAACAAGAAGACCTGCAATATCTGAATAAGTCTATCAGCATCGGGGAAATTGAAACAGTAATTAAACGTCTGCCCAAACACAAAAGCCCAGGTCCAGACGGATTCACTAGTGAACTCTACCAAACCTTTAAGGAGGACCTACTGCCAGTCCTTTTCAAGCTCTTCCAGGAAATAGAAGAAACAGAAACACTCCCAAACAGATTCTACGAGGCACATATCACCCTGATACCCAAAGCAAGAAGAGTCAACACAAAGAAAGAAAAACTACAGACCAATCTCCCTGATGAACACGGATGCTAAGATCTTCAACAAAATACTAGCTAACAGAATCCAAAGACTCACCAAGAAGATTATACATCATGACCAAGTAGGATTCATCAACGGAATGCAAGGGATGGTTCAACATTCACAATTCAATCAACATAATACATCATATCAATAAAAGAAAAAATGAAAACCATATGATCCTATTAATAGACGAGAGAAAGCATTTAACAAGATCCAGCACCCGCTCGTGATGAAAACCCTCCAGAAAATGGGAATTGAAGGGACTTTCCTCAAGATAGTTACAGCCATCTACCAAAAGCCCACAGCGAGCATCACTCTCAATGGGGGAAAATTGAAAGCCTTCCCCTGAGATCAGGGACAAGACAAGGTTGCCCACTCTCACCTCTTTTATTCAATATAGTACTGGAAGTACTTGCCATAGCAATCAGAGAAGAAAAGGACATCAAGGGCATCCAGATAGGCAAGGAAGAAGTCAAGCTATCATTATTCACAGATGACATGATATTATACCTAGAAAACCCTAAACTCTCTACCAAAAAACTCCTAGAAATAATAGACGCATATAGTAGAGTAGCAGGATACAAAATCAACACCCAAAAGTCAGTGGCTTTCCTATATACAAATAACGAAAGAGAAGAAAGGGATATTAAGGAAACAATTCCATTCACAATTGTTCCACAGAAAATCAAATACCTAGGAATCAACTTAATCAAGTGTGTAAAGGACCTGTACAAAGAAAACTACAAGACACTACTCCAAGAGATAAAAGAGGACACAAGGAAATGGAAACATATTCCCTGCTCATGGATGGGGAGAATCAACATTGTCAAAATGGTAATACTCCCTAGAGCTCTGTACAGATTCAATGCAGTCCAAAGAAATTGACCAAAAGCTCCTGAAATTTGTATGGAACACTAAAACCCCAAGGATAGCTAAAGCAATCCTCGGGAAAAAGAAGATGGGAGGCATCACCTTTCCCAACTTCAAACTGTACTACAAGGCAGTAGTAATTAAAACAGCATGGTATTGGAATAAAAACAGACCTGTGGACCTATGGAATAGAATTGAGTATCCTGACACCCAACCTCAAACACATGATCATTTAATCTTTGATAAAAATGCAAAGAGTCTAAAATGGAGTAAGGAAAGCCTCTTCAACAAGTGGTGTTGGGAAAACTGGGCAGCGACATGTAGAAAAAATGAATTTGGACCTGTGTCTAACACCATGCACAAAAATCAGATCAAAATGGATTAAAGATCTCAATATCAGACTTGAATCCATAAAGTATATTGAAGAAAATATAGGAAAAACCCTCCACGACATTGAAGCTAAAGGCATCTTCAAAGGTGAAACATCACTAACAAAGCAACTAGAAGAAAAAGATAAACATATGGGACTACATGAAACTAAAAATCTTCTGCACCTCAAAAGAAACAGTGACTCTGTATGACCAAAACCCAAACAGGAACTTTTGTATTTTGTAACTTTTTTTTTGTATATCTCTCACGGGTTAGTAACTATAAAAAATTTAAAGAAAAAAAAAGAAACAGTGACTAAGATACAAAAGCAGTCCACAGAATGGGAAAGAATATTCACCCAATACCCATCTGATAAGGGGTTAATATCCTGGATATATCAGGCACTGGTAGAACTTTATAAGAAGAAAACAGCCAACCCCATCAAAAAATGGGGATAAGAAATGAACAGAAACTTCAGCAAGGAAGAAATTCGAATGGCCAAAAAACAATGAAAAAATGCTCATCATCACTAATCATCAGAGAGATGCAAATCAAAACAACAATGAGATATCATTTTACACCTCAGAGACTAGCACATATTCAAAAGAGCAAGAACAACAAGTGCTGGCGTGGATGTGGGAAAAAAGGGACACTCATCCATTGTTGGTGGGAATGCCGGCTGGTACAGCCTTTCTGGTAAACAATATGGACATTCCTCCAAAGTCTAGAAATTGAACTCCCCATTTGATCCAGCCATACCACTCCTCGGAATATACTCTGGGTAACCAAAAAATACTCAGCAGAAAACACCATCCCTAATTTTATGTTCATAGCAGCATTATTCACAATAGCCAGAATCTGGAAACAACCAGAGTGCCTGAGAATCGATGACTGGATAAAGAAGCTTTGGAACATCTACACAATGGAATATTATGCAACTGTTAGGAAAAATGAAGTTATAAAATTTGCCTATAAATGGATGGATATGGAGAAGATTATGTTGAGTGAAATTAGTCAGAAGGAGAGAGACAGATACAGAATGACTGCATTTATTTGCATAACATAAATATATATGTACATATTATGATACTAATATCCAAGGTCAAGTGAAGCATATATCAGGAGGTCTTGTCAAAGGTGGAAATTATCACAAATGTGTGGGAGTCAGAGGCTAGGTAAGACAGAAAATGGAACAGTGTGCTAACAATTGTCGAGGGTACTAATGCCAACCTAGAACTGAGCATTAAATACAGGGAAAAAGATACACATGACAACCCTTTAATGTATGTTCTGTAATCCATAGTCTGGAACGGAAGGAAAAAGAGAAAGAGAGAGAAAGGGAAAGAAATAAAGAACCTGCCATGGAGGAGGGCTGGGGTAGGGGGAGGGAACCGGGGACGTTGGTGGTGGGAGATTGGCACTGGTGGAGGGATGGGTGCTGGAACACTGTATGACCAAAACCCAAATATGAACTTTTTAATTGTATATCTTTTAATTGTAAAAATAAAAAATTAAAAAAAATAAATTTAAGTAATTTATTTAAAAAAGGTATAACCATGTCATTTAAAAAAAATTCATTATACCACCGTGATATATACAAAGATGTTCATGTTTCAGTTAAAGTTATACAGTGTTCCAGCACCCATCCCTCCACCAGTGCCCATTTCCTACCATCAATGTCCACTGATTCCCTCCCTTCTTCCCCTGATCTGCCTCCAAGGCAAGCACTTTTCCTCTTCTCTCTCTCTCTTGCTCTTTCTCCCTCTCTCTTTCTCTCTCTCTTCCTTCTCTTACATATTTGTGGCTTGCAATATATACATTTAGATATATATTTAAATGTATATATTGCATAAATATATACATATATCATATATATCCCTTTGCATAAATTCAATGCTCATTTCTAGCTGGTATCATTTCCAACAATTCTTAGTATACTGTTCCCTTCTCTGTTTTACCTAACCTCTGAGTCCCACACAGTTGTGGTAGATTCCACCTACTGACAAAACCTCCTGATCCATGTTTTGCCTGACCTTGGATATTGGTATCATGCTATTTTTTAAATCCTGCACATAAATGCAGTCATTATATATCTGTCCTTTTCCGTCTAAGAATAGCCATGTCATTTTTTTAAAGAAATAGATCAAGTACTCTTGAAATTTGTATATAACAATAAACCCGCCCAAATATCTGAAACAACCTTGGGGAAAAGAATTTGGTAGACATCACTTTTCCCAAATGCAAACTGTACTGCAAAAGTGAGAGTAATTAAAATAGCATGGATCTGGAATAAAGACAGACCATCAGACTAGCGGAATAATCCTGGATATCCTGAAATATCCCTCGTGCATATATGATCAGTTTAATTTTGATAAAGGAACAAAAAATTATTAAGTGGAGAAAGGAAAGTCTTTTTAACAGGTGGTACTGGGAAAACTGGTCAACCACATGCAAAAAAAAAAGCTCCTCAAACTCAGACCTCTTTCAAATGCCATGCACAAAAATTAAATAAAGATGGACTAAAAACCTTGATATTAAATCTGAATCCATAAGGTATATAGAGGAAAATGTAGGCAGAAGTCTTCATGACATTGAGGCTAAAGGCATCTTAAAGGATGAAACACCACTGATCAAGCGAGTGGAAGCAAAGATAAACAAATGGGACTACATTAAAGTAATAAGCTTCTGCACTTCAAAGAAAATGATGGCAGAATACAAAGAAAGCCCACGGAAAAGGAAAAATGATTTAGTGAACACTCACTTGATAAGAGGTTAAAATCTAAAAATACATATACGAAGTGCCTTCACTGCCTTCACTGATAGAACTTTACAAGAAAATAAAACGAACCCTTTAAGAGATGGGCAGTAGAGATAAACAGAAACTTCCTCAAAGAAGAAATATAAATGGCCAAAGGCACATGAAAAAGTGCTCTATATCGCTAATCATCAGGGAGATGCAAATAAAAACAATGATGAGATATCATCTCACACCACAGAGACTGACTGACACAAGTCAAAAAGAATAGCTAGTACTGGCATGAATGCAGAGAGAATGGGTCTCTCATTCACTGCTGGTGGGAATGTTGATTGTCCAACCTTTCTGGAAAACAGGATGCAAATTCCTCAAAAAACTAGAAATTGAGCTTCCATACAACCCAGCAATTCTGTTCTTCAAAATCCACCCTAGGGGTCCAAAAGCACAATGCAGAAAAGCCATCTTCACTACTACTACTATGTTCATTGCAGCTCTATTACACAACAAGAATCTGGAAACAATTCAAGTGCCTGAGAACAGAGGAGTGGATAAAGAAAGTATGATACATCTACACAATGAAATACTAAGCAGCCATTAGAGAAAAATGAAGTCATGAAATTTGTTTACACCTGACTGGACCTGGAGAGTATCATGCTGAGTGAAATGAATCAGAGGAAGAGGGGCAGACATAGAATGATTACACTCATTTGCAGGATATAAAAAGAAAATAGCATAAGAGTAATAGAAACCAGGCAACAGAAACCAGGACTAGGCTGACTGGTCCATGGGAGGCAGAATGCCACAAAGAGACACGGTGCAGAGAAAGGACCACTAAGATGATGATAGTTGGAAACGACCACTCTAGACAAGAACTGGGTGCTGAAAGGAGGTAAACCGATATGCCTGGTAACGTCTCACATGGGATCAGGTGTGTTTAGGATGGTATGGCCATACACTGCTGATATACTTTCAGTAACAGTATTGTAAATCCCAGAACCTAAAAGTAAAAAGGATTTTAAAAAAACCCTGAAAGTGACTGCCAAAGAGGCAGGCTGCAGGGTGGGGTTGGCTGGGTGAGGGAAACTGGAAATATTGATGGGGAAATTACACTGGTGAAGGGGTGGGTATTGAAACATTATATGACTAAAATTCAACCCATGAATAACTTTGTAACTTGTATCTCATGATGATTCAATAATTTTTTAGAATTATACACGGAACACTATTACAAATGCTTCATTCTACCCTCCTTCATCAAGGACTTGTGCAGAAGCAAAGCCTCTCACCCTCTTTCGTGACTACCTGCTTGCCCAGAGCAGTGCCTTGTTCACAGGAATATGGAAGAGGTCAGATTTCTAAAGCTGCTTCCATCTCTGCAAGACAGCAGGTGACCAAGGTCAGGTGAGCTCAGGATCTTAGTTTATTCATCCTATTTCTTGCTCCTTGAGGACTGGGTCCTTGTGAGAATGTCCACCACACAACAAGAATGATGTGAGTTGAACCAACATGAGGCCATTTCCTCAAGCAGTGTTCATGAGAAACCACTACACCTTTTCTCTGTGCCACATCCATGCAGAGGCTGGTATAGAATTCACTGAATGAAAGCTCTGGATACATGTCCCAATCCACCCTGTGCCCAAAGACACTGTTCCTTCTTCTGCCAAAAGTCCACACTGATAAGGCCCCTGTTAATCATTTCCACTTCCTATCTGTACGGAGCCCTGCCAAATGATTTCTCTTCAAATTAAATTGCTGTTGCTTCACACAAGGAAAAATTCTGTCTAAAGACTATTTGACGTCAATGCAACAATCATGTGTACATATTTTTTTTTTGCTTTTTTTGGGTCACACCCGGCAATGCTCAGGGGTTACTCCTGGCTCTGCACTCAGGAATTACTCCTGGCGGTGCTCGGGGGACATATGGGATACCGGGGATCGAACCCAGGCCTGCATGGGCCGGCCACGTGCAAGGCAAACACCCTACCTGCTGGGATATCACTCCGGCCCCTCATGTGTACATTTTTAAGTATAACAGAATTGTGCTTTCATTATGTATAGTTTTTACATAACATTTTTCAAAGTGCATAGTGACTATGGAAGATTTCTCATCAATGGCACCCAACCTTCCCACAAACAGCATGTCAGTGTTTCACCCTTAAGTCACTAAGCAAAGGAAGGAGTGTCCAGTATTCATCCTACATTAATCTCAGTATCTCTCACCACTTCATGCACATGTGTTGAGTTATTAAACACACACACACACACACACGAACAAAGCTTCTGATGATTACATCTATTCTAAGGAACAGAAATTGACATCAGAGGTAAAAAACAAAACCTTATCCTCAGCCTCATATATGATATAAACATTAACTCAGATGGATCATAGATTTAAGTCTAAGATGCAAAACTAAAAACTTTTTATAAGACTTTATTAGAGAAAACATATTTAGAATTTTGTAGAATTCTTTAACATGACATCAAAATCATAATCCAAGGAAGGAACACAATGATATACTTTATTTTAAAATTAAAACTTCTTTTAAAACAATGATCCATATATCTGAGAGTTTATTTAATATTTTTTATTTGTGGCCCTGTGATTTACCATCCTGTTCATCATTGGGTTTCACACAGCACGACACCCTCCAGAGTGTCTGTGACAAAGTGACAGGATGCATCAGAAAGCTGAACCCAACTTGCTTCCCACAAGAGCACATCTGTGTAGGCAGAGCAGGTCCAAGGTCAAAGGCTGGAAACAATCTTAGAGGCAAGCATTTGCCTTAAAAAAGCCAGGGTGGGGACTAAAGAGATAGCACAGCAATAGGGTGTTTGTGTTGCAAGTGACTGACAGAGGTTCTATCCCTGGTATCCCATATGGTTCCCTGAGCACAGCTAGGAGTAATTTCTGAGTGCAGAGTCAGGAGTTACCCCTGAGCACCGTAATCATCTGGTGAGGCCCATAAACCAAAAAAAAAAAAAAAAAAGTCAGGATGGCCATACTTATATCAGGCACCACTAATTCCAAAGTTTTAAAAAGGTTATAAATAGGAATGTTCAGGTTTTAATGACCAAGGTATCAATGCATCAAGAACCCACCTCCTAAACATATATCTAATAATGGTCCACCAAAATATTTAAAACATCTACTAACTGGAAGGAAGATTCAGCAACACAAATTTAAACCTTAGTTTATTAAAACAACTAATATGCTCAGGAATGGAACAGGTACACTAAGGCTTGAGGGTAAACACTCACCTCATATCTGACAAAGAATGCACACACAGGCTATACAGAGAGCTCTCTGCACATACCCATGTTTAATCCTGGACACAGTCTCAATGATTTCAGTTTAGCTGAAGATCCCTGGACGTGGCTAGGGACCACTACCCCACAAATTCTAGAGTTCTCTTCCTTCCTTTCCTCAAGTTCAAAAGTGTGATGCCAGTGACTGGAAGAAGGGAAGAAGCATGCACAGGCTCCTATGCACTGAACCTAAGGGGACGCCAAAGGGGCGCAGAACTGGCATAAATAATAGTTGAGCAATATTTTCAAAGCACCCAACTTGATGTGAAAAATCTATCACATAGATAAAATCTCTCTATGCTGATCCAAATATCGAAATTGAAGTAGAAATCGAATCCTACTTCAATTCGATTCAAGAAATCGAATCTCTGGCCTCAGAAGAGACACTGGAGATGACAAGCTCTGGAGGGAACAGTGGAATGCACAATTCTATCATCTTCCATTTGTTTCATGAAATAATTCGCAGCATATAACAGCATTTTTGGGCAGTTCTTCGGAACTACTTTATTTTGGGAGCCAGGGATGAAACCATGTGCTCTACACAACTGAGCTACATCCTCGGCCATTCTCTCCATCTTTAACATCGACCAGCCCATTTTCAGGCTATGGCTTCCCCTGCTCAGACACTCCACAAGAACACCCAGTTCCTCACAGTCATCATTCTTTAAATGCAGTGACCCTAAGTTCTCTGCTCCATTTTAGGACCCCCGAGTACCCTGCAGCCCCTAACCCAGAGCCCCAGCAGGCCTGTCTCACCTGGTCGGATCCCACGTCATCTGTACAGTCCTCAGGATTAAATAATCTGGACCTCCTTTATAAAGCCCTGCTTTTTGAGGCCAGGCTGGGCCAGCTGCACAAATACTGGCCCTAGGGAAGATCAGAGGGTCCTATGTGTTGACTGTCCTATGCGCAGTGTCTCCTGCCCTTCAAGACCTGCTTGATACCCTGGGGTTGGGGGCCCCGAGTTTGTGCATGTGCTGTCAGAAGGTTTGAGGAGATACAAAACAACATGGTTTCTAGCTTTTGTGTCTTTCCTTATCCTGCTTCTTTGTGGAGAAAGTGTAAATGCTGGGGAAACACCTGGATCTGGAGACCTGTGGTGCCTTCAGGCAGCTTCTCAGCAGAGCATCATGCTGTGGAACTGTTGCTCTGTGCTCAGGCCTGGCTGCCTCCCGGCACTCAATCCAACAGGCTCAATATCATCTCCAAACTGACTTCTATCTTTCCAAAGACATGGAAGACATGGTACACAATGATATGTATTCTATGTCTTTCTTTAGTTTTTCTTTCTTTGTGTTCTCCTTGGAGTTTAGTGATCAAGGAAGACGGAGGAAGTACACTAGGCATTATTTGGTTTAGTATACAGAAAACATCCTTCAGTAATAGGAAAATAGTACTTGTCACCAATGAAGACAGTGAGGTGAACTAAGGCTCAGCAAGAGAGTGTGGGCTTCAGGGGACTGTGGGGTGACCTTCATCTACCCCACACTGTCACTCCTCTCCCCTGCTTCCCCTCCCTACTCAAAGCCAAAACATGACAGATCATTCAATGACTGAATAAAGAGAGAAAGGGGCTATACTTTGCTTCCTAGGGAAGCCCACATGAACCCATGCAGTCTAGACTATTCCTAGACCATTCCACATGCAGTCTAGACAGTTCCTGGACTGAGAAGAAAAGTCAGCCAGCAAGCACTTCACGTCCGGAAAGGAGTAGGGCCTGCCCCCTTTCTGTTCCCCTCCCCTCCACACCCACCTTGTCATTCTGATAGCCCTTAGGTGGAGAGACATGCAGCTATGTGAAACTTTGCAAGACAGATATAACAAAGCCGGAAGGCGTCAGACCCAGCCCAGAGGACAATGTCCAGCTGCCTCAGTTTGAAAGAAAATCTGTGACTGAACCCAATAAAGTACCTGTCTGGTTTCTCTCTTTGAGAAATTGAACCAACTCCAGCACTCAAGACCTTCCAGAGCCAAACAGTGTTTTCCATTCTTGAAAGTACCAAGTTCTCTCTCCTCTTCCTGTGTGCTTCGCACCCAGAAGGCTACTGCAACTTTTTGTCTGGAGATGCCTTTCCTGTACTCTCTGGGCTATTCTACTCAGAAATCAATCTCTGTCATTTATTTGCATCACAGCTAGGCTGGAAGGAGTCAGAAAATGCACAGTGTTTCATGTCACATTACATAGACAAAACAGACAAACTATTTTCACATTTATTTTGAAGGGGAGTACACTCAGTCGTGCTCAGGGATCACTTCTAGTGATCTCAGGGAGAAGTATGGGGTACCAGGGAGCCTGGTCAGCCAAGTGCATGGCAAGTGTCCCCTAACCACTGTGCTATCTGTCTAGCCCCACTTTTTCACTTTTCATATCAATAACAAGACCAGGATCAGAAAATTTAGTGAGGGCATTGCACTATAACTTCATTGCACTATTTACTTAGACATGCCATATCCAGCACCAAATATTCAACTACTAATTTTCACCTAGATGTACAAAGGATGACGATCTGATCTGAGTCTCTTTGTAATCTGTTGAGTGTATATAATAATTTTATCATTTCAGTTGATCTCACTAAGGCATTGAATCATTCCTTTTCATGGCTGGTTTTTTAACAGCTGTGCTGACATGTTGTCAGTGTGAAATTTCATGCAATTCTCATCCTGCTTTTATATGTCCTGTGAGCGTAGTGAACTCACCTGTCGAAAACCAAAACAGAGAGGTTCAGATCCTTAGTTGCTAGTTATTTTTTTCTCATTTTCTTGTTGCTTAATTAATTTATTGACAGCCTATATGACAATGGAAGACAATGCAAAGTCCATGATAATTAGAACACTCAGAGTTCTGCAGAACATTTCACTCAAGTTGGGAAGGACGGCATATACACAGATCAAGACTAAGTGCTCTATGCAAAATAAATCCCTGGGGAATAAAGTGTTGCCATCAGGAGACTACTAGAAAGAGCAGGAATCAAGTATTAAGAAAATCTTATTGCTATGAACTTCTAAAAACTCATTTATTGATAAAGCAGACAAAGACACGTATTTGCATTTGTAATTGTGAGTTTATGTTTTCTCTACTGTTGGTTACAGGACCCTCAAACTAATGTCACCAGTCATCTTTTCTAGATCTTTCAGAATCGTCTTTTTTTAATGAAGAAACTTGGGTTTTAAGAATATTGAATATGCTACTGTTTCTGTTATCCAAGTACGATGAGAATTGTATCTCAACTCACAATTTCTGCAAGCTATGCCATCTGAAAAACTGAAACAACTCACATATATATTGAGTTTTAACACATTTATGTGTGTGGGGCTGGTCATGCTGGGGGGCTTTGGGTCACACCTGGAAGTGCTCAGGGATCACTACTGGCCTGCTGGATCTAAATGAAGTTGGCCTCCTGCAAGTAAAATGCCTTACTCACTGTGCGATCTCTCCAGCCCCAGGGTTTTAATACATTTTGAGCTGATGAAACAATGCTGATAGAATGTCATCATAAATAGCAGCAGGACCTTAAATGAGATCCTTTAATATTAAATAGCCCATTCATATCTAATCACTAATAGATAATTGCTGGGCTGGACAAATGGGCCAGAACAATCAATTGAGGTAAGCAGGCTTGGACAGTTCCAGCTGAATGGAAATTATCATGAAATGTGCTTTTTTTTAAAGAACTATTTATCATACACTCACCAATTGAGAACCAGCCCATCTAATTTAATGGTCTTTTTTAGCTCAGCAAATTCTGATTTGGAGTGTTGATTTGCATGGATTTTTTGTGCAATCCTATTTACAAATTAAACGGAAAAAAAACAACTAAAGCATTCCAGTCCCTGGGTACATCATGTAGCTCTAAGCTTGCCAGAGTAGGCAGCTGTGGTGCACTTGAGACACCCGAAGCCTGTCACTGCAGCCAGTTCTGCCTGCTGACACTCTCACTAGAGAAACCAACACTCCAGGTGGCCCATGTGGTCAACAAAAGGTGGAGTACTCCAGGGTTCAGGAGGGACTCTACATATCAGCTGTAACAAGGGTGTAACCAGTCTCAGGAAAAGCTAGGTTTGATAAATTTGTTCCAAATTAAATTATTTTTTCTTGCTTGTTTTTGTTGTTGTTGCTAAATCTACTCTCCAGTGAACTTATTCTTAAATTCAATATAAACTGTTTCTAGTATAAAGCCCTAAGACAAGAATTTCCACCACCATGTTTACAACTCAATTGATAAAATGAGATCCTTAATGGAAGGGCTCAGTGCAAAGTGTACTTAGCTGCAGGTGCAGGGGTGGGCCAGCAGCAGGCTGTGCTTACCCTGGACCATGCAGAGGCTGCCCAAGGAGCAGAAAGGCCCAGAACTGGAGACTCCTCTGGTTGGTGGAATCGTTGAAAACATTTGTTTCTCTTCACTCTACCTCTTGCCACCATCTACGTGCATGCCTCTCCTCAGACTAGAAATACTAGATTCCACTCGAAATGAAACTTAATTGTTCAGGTACCTGGATTCTTTATCAGTTCTTCACAAATTAAATTTTCAGTGGTAAATTGCACAAAATTGCTCATTATTATTGTAATATTTTTAAAACAGCTTTCTAACACTGGTGTTCATTAACAAAACTATTTGAATAAGAACTTTTATCAAGGTCTGGAGGGATAATACAGAGGGGAGGGCATTTGCCTTGCATGTAGGCCCACCTGGGTTTGCATCCCAAGCACCGCCAGGAGTAATTCCTAGTTCAGAGCCAGTGAAAAGACTCAAGAATCCAGCAAAGTTTCTAAAGGCTTTACTAACACTTGTTCTGGTATACAACCCAGTAACAGGAAAACCCCTAACTGTAGGTTCCTGGCCTGGTCCTGGCCACGTATAGGTTTAGAATCCTAGGCCAAGATGGCCTCTACTACATGCTAAGGCCCAACAGGGCAGAGAATGGAGAGAAGGAGAGCAGAGACAGAGGGCGAAGAGAAGAGAGAGCAAAAGAGAGGACAGGCTATTGCTTTTATATCCTTTTCAACCCTGACTGGCCCACATCAAAGGATAGCAGTTAAGGTCAATCCTCTCAGGTTTGCTTCTCCCAGGATCTCACCTAGTTCCTTGAAATGTTAATATTGCCCCAGCCAAGGTCTGTCCTTGCAGTTCCCCCGAAGGTCCTATGCAGAGTGGGAGAAGGGTATGTATCTGTACCATGGATATCCTACAGCCAAGTATACACTTCTCCAAGCCTTCACAAGACCCTTGTCTTTACTTCACAGTTGTTTTGGATATTAGCCTTTAGACTTATTAGTGAGCCACCCTTGCTTATTTGCAGACAAAGAGCATTCTCTCTGATCTAATTATATTATACTTAGAGATCCAATGTAGTCAAATACTGATAAGATCTGTCCAGTCCCATGAAGACTGTGGTAGCATGAGATAAAATATTTATACCAGCTAACATAGAATACATGGTAAGATATTCTGCCACATAGTGTCACAGATTCAAATTCTTTTCTCCCCGTATCTACAAAGTGGCCTACAGGATGGAACTCCAGGCAAGATGCAGAGGCTCTGGGCAACATTGTACTGCAACAGCTGGGTATAACCCAAATAGAAAAATAAATAAATAAATAAATAAAATCCCACTTTTATCAAAGGGTTCTAATATCCAATCTCCAGATTCAAAATCTGGATGAAAGTGTTTTGTTGAAATTAACTTCTAAAGAAAACTTTTTAGTAGTTTGAGAGATAGGTTAGACATTCTCCAGCTATCTTATGAAAAAAAATCTTTTGATTTTGCCAGTTTACTACCTGAAGATAAATTTCTTCTGACTGCAGTGGAGAATCATTGTGGTTGTAATTTATAATATAAAAATATTCATTCTTAAATATTAGTCTTTAACAATCTATGTTCAGGGTATATGCAGCAGGTATTTGGGAAACAGGTAAGAAGATGCAAATACTTTTGAAAAAATTTCGTATTAGTCTTTCTCAGAAGTGTTTTAGCGGCTTTTCACATTACATAAAAGAAAATCATGTCACTACACTTTTTCTCTCTTATATACCCAAATCTTAGAAAGAAAGCAGCTGGAAACGAGTGTGCAGCCATAACTTTCAGTTCTAACCAGAAGACAGTCCAAATGCAAATGGAACAAGACTATTAAAGACCTGAAGTCACTGATGAGCCAGAAGGGAAACAAACTGGAACTGAACAGACTACATGTGGCCCTCGAAAGTTTCCATGTGTCTGGATGGTGACTTTGTCAAAACAGCTATTCTGAAACACTTTCTTCCTACTCACAGCCAGTGGGAAGGCTGGGAAGCCAAGTCTGTGGCTTTTCTCTCCTTGACACTGTAAATCATAGGAAGAGCCAAAACCTTGCAGCAGAATACCATGGCTGCCAGAAATGAACAAGCAGATCACACAGGCACAGCCTTTTTGTCCCCATGAAAGTCCACAGGGTGCAGAACTGTCTGGAATCCCTTGCAGAACTTCTGATACCAGAAAAAGGACATGGTTTACACTTGTACTCAGAAAGAGCTATTATAACTCAATATATGAAATGATTATTCCTATCCTAGGGAAAACAATGTCAATAATATTTAAATCTTAACTTACCTAAATTGTATTCCTTCTTGAGGGCACATATCCTTGTCAGTATGCAATGTCTTGAAAGAGAACTATATAAATTGATTTACTAAGTGACAAGGCCTCGCAAGAAGCCAGAGGACCCCCCACCCACACACACACATACACACACCATGAGAGCTGCCATTTCCACATCCAGACTCCCTCTTGTTAGAACTCCACCCAGCAGAAGAGCTGATCACAGCCCGGCTCTCACAAAGCAGCCGTGCGGTCATCAATAAATGCTGGAGATAAGAGGTGACTACAAGAGTATCCCACCTGCACGGCAGAGTCTGGCAAGCTACACGTGTCATATTTGATATGCCAAATACCAGTAACAATTATAGACCTCATTCCCACGACCTGATGGAATGGTTTGAGGCTCTTTATGTTCCTTGAGCAAGCAGATGCCCTTGGGCTCTACTAGCATGTGATAGGACATATGGAGATATTACTGGTGCTCGCTCAAGCAAATCAATGTTGAACGGGAAGACAAGTGATACAAGTGATACAAGTGAAGTGACATTACAAACAGCACATTTGCTATTTTATTTTTATGCAAAGCAGATAATATCCAAAGAGGTGGGGAAAACTAAATATGATATAGATGTGGATGTCTTAGCTTAGCAAAAGCAAAGCGATGGGATTCAGATGACTCTAAAAAGTGCTTTGATTTTTAATCCTTGATCTCCTCATAAAAACAAAAAGGGAGAGAGCAAGACAAAGTAGATATGAGTGTTCTCACTGGCAGTTAAGACCTAAAAATGTGATCACAATTCAAGATTGCACTCAGTATAGAACTTCACAATTCCCATGTAGCCATACCAAAGGTGAGCTGTATTTAAGTTCTACTCAGTTGTTGGGTCACTCCAGGAGTCACTGTGTCTATACTGCGCATGGAACACCAGGACTCTGCCCTATGCTTGTCCACATAATGACCAAAATTCCCCAAGATCACTTTGCTTTTTGCTCACAAGCAGTCCCACAGGGAAGGGGTCCACTCACACCCACCTGTTTCACAGAACACTGGAGGCCACAGCAGTAGTGAGCAGCCTCCTTTTATCTGACATGGATGCGGTATTCAGTGACTGAACTGTACTGTTCCCCAAATATGTGAGCAGCCTCCCTGTCATCTGACATGGTTGACGATGTTCAGTGATGAACTGCACTGACGCCCCAATACCAAAGCCCCCTCGCTTGTCCATATAGCATATCTAAGTTGAAGGAAGTACTTTAATATTTGGAAAATGCAGATTAAATGATTAAATAGAAGGGGGGAAAAGGCCAACAATTTGAATATTTCCAAACTCACAGAATAGTTCTAAAAACTTAGCTCTGAGGGTGATCAGATAGATATAGCAAAGTCTAAGAATTTCTTCTATAACACTGATGAGAAATAAAGGACTTTTAGGCTGACTATCCAACAGTTTTTCAGATGGTATAATGTACTAGGCCGTAGCTATATTACTTGATCACTTGACATCCCGTTACTTGTCTATTTGCTCGAGCGGGCACCAGTAATATTTCCATTTGACTCTATTACGTGCCAGTGTAGCCCAATGGCATCTGGTTGCTTCAGGAATACGAAGAGCCTCAAACCGTTCCTTCAGGGTCTTGACGAAGAAGTCTGACCATCTTGTAGGTGGGCGGCCACGTGATCTTTTGACATCCCGTGGGATCCAGTCAGTAACGGCTCTAGTCCAGTGGTCGCCTCCAAATCGCATTACATGTCCAGCCCATCTGATTTTCGATGCCTTGGCAAATGAGACAGTGTCCCTGACTCTATATCTAAAATAAAAATAACTAAGATTCTTTGTATATGACATTTTGGAAACTGGCAAATACACATGGAAAGAAAACAGGTTCCCTTAGAGATGTCAGCTGACTCCTGACATCATTTATCTGTGTTGTCACCTTTCAGAGACCTCTCTGAAGACTACAAAATGACTGTTTTCAGTATTTATCTGAACAGAACTAAGCAACTGATTGTGGAGCCATAAAATGACTAAACAATCATTCTCAGTTCTATTAGTGGAAACAATGACTAGATAAATGAGCTCACTTAAGCTGTCCATACTTAATTTGTCCTTAGATCTTTGGAAAAAAGTCATTTGAAAAAGAGTAACCTATCATCAACTTGTCTAGTGACAACAGCAAACACAACTGTTTTGCTGTGGACTCACCAATAACACAGACCTCTAAGATACGCTGCACTGATGACTTGGTGCCCACAGTCATGTACAGAGCAGACGGTTTCATACTAACTAATTAAACTCCCATCCATGGCTGCTAAGGGGAGCTAAGAGTTACTTCTGATTTAATTGATTCCAAGGTTTATATTTTTCCATTTGATGATGTAGCAAATGAAGCTCTAAATTCACCTTGAGTTGTATTCTGACTTTGTGCAAAGGTACTTAGACCCAAGGTATCTGCTAGCAATAACTATGACCCTTGACTAATGCTTTATAATGTAAATCTTCACTGGAGCTTTTAAACATACACATTTCACCTGCTTTAGGCACATACAAACAAGAGTTATATAGAGTGCTGGTAAGACATGTCAAAATGTGTATGTTTCTGCAGGATGCCTTCTGATTACAGCGATGGGTGAAGCAGCTTACAGTAATGGCAAAAGCAGTTTATGCTGTGCTGTTTGGTCTGATTCAAAAGAAAACTGTGAGGCAAATAGTCTCTGTTCTATTTATGTTAGTTAAGTTGTTGAGTAGTTGCCTCACTTTGCCTAGGAAATTGCTAATGGTTTTGCAGGAGATAAACTAAATTCTGGAACATCTTTGTATGTGTGACCTCAAGGTACCTGGACAACTTCTGTAAAGTAGATAATTTTTTCTCTTGCTCTTGAATTTCATATGTAATTTAGAAAATAAAGAAATTCTGAACAAATATAAAAAAGTTGATTCCAAATATACTATGATTTAAGCAGAAATGTATCTATTTGCAGTCCTCTCATGGATAAATTGTCCTCTCCACCACCACCATCCCCCACAACACACACACACACACACACACACACACACACCTTTCAGAAAGCAAGGATGTTCACACTGTGACAGAAATGCGACTGAGCAAAGCAGAGGAGTTGCCATGATGTCAGCAGATACAGGTTTGAGCTAGAGAATACCTAGATCTGTGATGTTGAAAACAACATACTTTCATGCTGTTTTCAACTATATTCCCAAAGCTCTTACTCTGATCTCTCTTCAGATCACACAAAACTCTCATTTTCTACCAAAAAGCAAGCTCAAAGAGACTCATTTATTTCTTGAAGATTCTGATTTTTTTAAAAGATAAAATACAACTATCAGTAACAGGCAAATTAAAAGTCAGATTCAACATAATTGTTTGCTGCCTCTTGTCTCCAAGTTCTCAACACAGAATTATATTGTTAATTTTGGAAGTTAGCATGTATTTTATAAGTTCTCCTCTACCACAGTTAATGAATGAATGGGTGTGATGAGTCCTGGTTTTATACACATATTCCAGTTTCTCACTAGATACTGATCTTCCAGGCCCCTTTTCATCCTCTCTAAGTACTGAAGCTGCTTCAATATCATTGACATTGCTTCAGTGTAGAGTTGGGGGAGATTCTTCTCCAGCTCAAAATCAAGACTGAGACAGTGATGTATGAACCAGAGGTTCAAAGTATAATTCAGACTTGTCTCCATGTTTCCCAGTTCTCTAAGAATTGAGATAGACTTCATCTGCTCCAAGCTTCTGATATGTCTATGAAGGCCAAGTGCCAAGGAATAAACCAAAACTTTTTTAAGCTTGGAATAAATAGGTTATTCTGGGAACAAATTCCATCAACTTTGTTCATTTCTTTTCCTTTTTCCAGTTCCTTTTTGAGGCAATGAGGGTGACGAGGCAGAGTATTATTATAACTGAATCCAGGAGAAAATGAAAGTGTGGCATAGGAGACTTCTTTTTGCATAAGTTTGTACGTCTACTTTCACAATCAGTACTTGCTATGAATTACTACAGAAAGTAAAAGATTATTTGGATTACTTGTGCATAGACTTCAATTCTTTTATCTGTAAAAAATAGAAATCACAAGGTCCCATTCAAATGCAAAAACAGATTTTTAGCAGGAAATATCTCCCCGTACTTGTATTTGTGTATGTTTATAAGATGTGTGTGCATGCCTGTATGTGTGTATATGTATGTTTGCATTGGCATGCATTTAATTCCTAGTATACTTCATGGAAATTAGGTAAGTTCCATAGAGAAGTTCTTTTCCTATTCTGGTTAGAAATCCATTCAAAAATGAGCTGATCTCATTACGGGTGAGACAGTAGAAGTTTTACTGAAAGAGGAAAGTTTATGTGGAAAACAATCAGTAAGCTGATATTAGGGGACTCAGAAAAGTAAAACAAATTAGTTATTAAAACCTAACATGTCTATTCATAAATAGAGGGATATTTTACACATTAATGAAATGGGGATTTCATTACCTGAAAGTGTCACTGAGAATTCCCTTTTATTTATTTATTTTTTGCACCCTGTGATGGGGAGAAATGTAACATTCAGAGAACAGTAGGATAAGACATACTGTACATATTCTTCTTTAAATAACTAGAAACCTTGTTTGCCAAGTACATTGTGTTCATAAGCTTTTCAATTGGGATGTGTGAAAACAAGGCTATGAGTGTGAACAATGTGATAAATGTGTGCCTGGGTATCTCTCCCTTTGGATGTATACATACATGTATGTATGTGAAAGTGAATGCTTGGTTGTTGTCGGTGGAAACACCTTTGTTGTTGGTGGGAAAAGCATCTATATATTACTTTTTGGAGGTATCCTACAAGGGTTTTACCTTTGAAAACTAGAGAAGTGTATTTTCACATCTTCTTGAATGAGTACAAATATTCAGCCTTGCTTTTGGTGGTATAATATCTAAACTTCCATCAAAACAGGGATAGTTCAAATAGGGAAAATTAAGGAAGAGGCCCCTGCTAGTCATGCTACATTGATGATTTCACTTGTCACTTGTCTTCCCATTGTTCAATGATTTGCTTGTGTGGAAGCCAGTAACATCTTCATTCGTTGGGAATGAGGTCCATTATTGTTACTGTTTTGGGCATATGAAATGCACCCCGGTAGCTTGCCAGACTCTGCCATGGCTCTGGGTTCATCCCAGGGGGCCCAGTATTTTTCTATGTCAGACCATCAACTATCCAGGGTCCACAGGGCAGAGCCCTGGTTGTAGACAAGCCTGTCTCCTGTCTGCCACCTGTCGATGCAGCTAGGCATCACAGCCACACATGCAACACTTCGAGGGGCAGATCATAAAGATCTTTCATTCCAAAGAGAAGAGCTAAGTAGGGAATAGGTAGCTATTATGTTTTCTGGTTCCAGGAATGAGAAAGATCTAAGTCTTAATCTCTCGGCCAGATGGCCCTGTAGAGACAGTGAGAGAGGACTCTTCTCAGAGTGGCTTCGGCAAGGTACCACCATAGTTGTGGCAAATACCAAATGCCTCTTTTTCTGAGATTGTTTGTTATTCATTCAACAAACACCAGACATAAATACACAGCAGAGTCATCCCAAAGACTAGAATCACTTTGCTGGTTGATCATGAATGACTTGATTTTGCAGCTAACCCATGGAAAACCAAGGTACAAGGCCTATCTGTATAAAATTTTCTTGCTATAACCATAGCAATTCCAGGAGAATCGGCTCTTTTAACTAGTTGATATATAGATGAAAATTCACTGCAACATCTGAATCCTTTGCTTTTTCTGAAATAAGGATTTCATTTACAAATAAAAGGCAATGACATACAGCTTCATTGTGGATTTCTGTAATGAATTTGGAAGCAAATATCTCAAAGAGCTTTTTAAGAAAAACTTGAGTTTCACAACCCATCTCTGAAAATACAGCAACAAAGGAAGTGCATACTATTCCCAGGGGGTCCTAGAAACTCAGTGCCAAAGTCAGCTTCTGCATAAAGGTGAAAGACTTTCCCATCTCCCCTTCCCATTCTTATTCTGGTCATTCTGTGTTCGTATTTCAGATGTAAGCATGGACCTCTCCCTCTAAACTTCACCAACATGTATTATTAGATGTTGACCAAATGCTGCCTCCTGGCCATGGGCTATGTAAGTCTCAGTCTCTGTAAATACAAATGCACCGGCGAGCTGCCTCCCCAGCTTCAGACTCGAAGAGCAAAAGGTATTGGCCTGAGAGGAGGGTGCCAGCAGGAGGAGAGAAGAGCAAACACCAAGGACAAATTCTGAGTATGCAGCTAATCCACAGGTCAGGTCGTTATGTCCTGTACCCAGGCCACCAGCAATCTTTGTTGCAACCTTGATGGATGTCTCATTTTGGCTATCATTTATAAAGGCACTGTGATGGTAGGGTTTCATGCACAAAACATTCCTATCTTAAAGAGGACGTGGTTGGATAATCTTTGGTGGACTCCATAATAAAATAACCAAAGCCAGAGGAAACACTTCCCAAGCACCTGAGGCAGCAGAAAGTAAGAAACAGGAGCTACTGTGCATAGTAGTCCTCTATTTCCGGGTGGGGGGGGTAAAATGATCAAGTCTTAAGTTTATAAGTAATAGATGAAATGGAATGATGGTTCTAACAGGATTTTTGTGAAAAGTCATTATACTCAGACCAAAACAACAAAAAATTCTTTTGAGCTACAGAGACAAAAGGAGGTTCTCACTTTATGTTTGAATACCACGCACCAAAAAAATATTATAGGGACTTATAATATTACTGTGCTTGTTTATTCAGGCATTTATTTGCTTCAGTGTATATTTTCCCAAACAGGTTTACTCTAATGACTTACTCTAATGATAGGAATATTTTTTAAAGAATGTTCTCATTTCTCTCTTCATACAGTGACCCAATTAATCTTAAAAACATTTTGGGATACAGTGGCACTTGCCAAATTGAGCATTTCTCTACCAGGATCATTTAATTCAAATTGTTGAGCCTTATTATTATTATTTTTTTGGTGCGTGCTTTAGTTGCCTAGTGTTACTCCATGTATAGGTCCTGGAGGGTGTTTTGATGTGTCTTCAGAGAGTACCAGCCAAGGGTGCTAGTCAGATCAAGCTCATTTCTCCCATCCCTGCCTCCCGGAATTATCAACTTTCAGAGGCAGAGGTGTAATCCAACTCTGCATGGATGCATTGATAATTTTCAGTTAGGAAGCAACTGGATGAGTGTGAAATGTATTTTTCTTGCTGGATCATTTTTCAAGCACTCTGCACATGCAGCTCACTAATCTTCATGTCCCAATCTATTTTAGAGAAGGTAAGTCTGCAGTCCCTCGAGAGGTGAGGATAGAGTGGAAGGGAGCTGCCAGAAAACTCAATGATGGAGACCCAAGGGGTCATCTGGCAAGAGGAAAAGCTTGTTCTCCAGATCCAAAGGGTCATCTGGCAAGGGAGAAGCTTATTCTCCATTGCAATCCACAGCATCTTGTGGAATGAGAAACAATCAGCATGCACTATGCCCTAGAGCCCAGTGATTAAAAAAAATAGAAAGGACTTATCTTTTCCTAATATCAATTTAAGAATTACATTCTTTAACTAGTCTCTTTGGTAACTCAGCAAAACACCTGTAATGTGATAAGAGACATTTCTGTGAGCCCTGAAGTATGTCCCTTGTAGTGAACTCAGAGCCAATTACATCAGAAATCTTGGTTTGATATTCCATGCACTGAGAATGGAGACCTACCTGGGTCAACAGATGGAGTTCTGCCAACAGCGCATTCTGTGGAGAAGACCAGCCAGGGCACCTGGCTGGCACTGTCACTTCAGCTCACACCAACTAGTCAGAGCACATTCCACACAGGACATTTCCTTGTGTTTAAGAAAATATTTCCAAAGTCTAAAAGTAATAGAAGTTATGGCAATGGCTGCTTTCCATCAAATGCTGCATCATGATGGCAATATTCATTTTTCAGTTATCGGTTCTGATTGTCTGTGTACACTTTGTAAAGCCAAACTAGAGTATGGTGGTTTGCACATGTTTTTATATGCATAAAGACTGAACAACACCTGCTAAAAGGTAAAAGCATCTATCTAAATGAAAGGAAAATATTAACTTGTAAAAGGTGAGATAAGGAAGGAGCCAATGAACCAATGTAGGCTGACATTTTGGTGACTCAGTAGAGGTATTGTTTGTGCCCTGGACACAGACATCACATTCATGTTGTACTTTCCTCAGTAATCTGAGGGAGGGGAACTTTTGCTACAAACCTTCCACTTTTTTGGAATTGCTTTCCTTTTTCAAAACACGTAACAGGAACAGAGTTCAGAGCGGTACAGCAGGCAGAAGGAAAGGAATGTAGGAACAAAATAGTTTGGGGATGACAGAGGCTATATGACTCAGCTGCATTTGGAGGAAAAATGATTTCACTTACTCTGCCTTCCCCATGCCTTTGGCTCAGTCAGATGCATGTCAGTAAGAGGACACAAGAGCCATGATCCATGACCACCAACACCAATGGGTGCTTCTCCATCTCTACTGGTCTATTCACATATCTCTGAGCCAAACTCACATGCTCACAATAGGTCTTCAGGGGGCCACGGCTCCAACTTATTTCCTGTTCCTTTTACAACAGCAACTATTTCATAAATTTTCTAAAAAATGGGAAAATGGGGTTAGAGATACAGGACTAACCCTGGTACACCTCAGTACAATCTCCAGCACCACATGGTGTCCCCAGCATCACCAGGTGCGACCATGTCGGCCCCAGAACAAGCAGTGTGTCTAGGTAATCTGCAGCACCACAGTGTCCTCAGGCATCAGTACTGAAGTGCTGGCCCAGTTGGCCAAGAATCGCTGTTGGAAGGGGAGGGTCTCCTGGAGCACCGGCAGTTCCCCAGACAATAATAAATACGGAAAACTGGATGTCAGTTTTTAGTGATATTCCAATTCTTGCTTAGTCCTTTCAATAGTAAAATAGAACTGATCTTGGCAAGGCTACAAATAGATTAGAAGTCACCCAAACTCTTTTAGTGAGTAAATTATACTTCTAAAATGATCCATTAGAGGCTTTGAAAGTGTACTAACTCTTAATATTCACTTGCACAGGGAATTTCCACACAATATATGAGTCACAGTAAAGCTGCTCTTTCTACCCGTCTTCCCTCAGCAATTGCTGCTTCTGTATCCAAATGTTTATGCTTGAAAAACCCAGAATGCAGCAAGTAACTCCAGGAAGATAAAGATTCCAGAATTACATTCCTGAAAAAGAGGAAATCTTCATCCGATCCCCATCTATCCAGGATCAAGTAATCACCAAAAAAATATTATCTTTTTGATAATTTGGGGTTAGTTCCACAAGTCGGGAAATGCCTACTGATTGTTACTGAACAAAGAGTCAATAAAACTGAAATCACGAGAACCAAACTTTAATAATAAAATGAAAAGAAAGCCAACAAGATGGCAGGCTAAACTGGAGCGGGGGCAGGGATGTTGGGGAGGGAATCTGAACACTGCTGGAGAGATGGGAGATGGAACATCGTATGTCAAAAAATCCAACTAAGAATAACTTTGTAACTCGCAGTGTTTTGATAAAATAAAATCTAGGTAAATAAACATTAGTTTTATGCTTTTGGACTCTTTTTTCCCTAATTGAGTCACCATGCAATACACAGTGAAAAAGAGTTCATGATCTAGTTTCAGTCATACAATGTTCCAACACCCATCCCTCATCAGTGTACTTTTTCCACCATCAATATTCCCCAGTTTCCCTCCTGCCACCTGTCCCCACCCTCAGCCTATTTATGGCAGGCACTTTCTCCTCTATCCCACCCACCTCTCTCTCCTTTGGGGTATTATGGTTTGCAGTACAAATACTAAGAGGCTAACATGTTTGTTTCTTTACCTACTTTCAGCATACCATTCTTATCCAGAGTGATCACTTCTAATTATCTTTGTCATAATGGTCCCCTCTCTATATCTCAACTGCCTTCTCCTCCAGCATTTGAAGCAAATTTCCTATCACACACCAATCTTCTTAGCTCTTGTTTCGACTTACTTTTGGACATTTTTATTCTTGGTTTGGTGTGAGGGTAAACTTTTCGTGGGATGAAGGGTGATCATGCTGACTCAGTGTCACTGGGACAAGATTATTTGCTAGGTAGGGGTATTTGCTGATCTGTGTCTACTTTTCACAGGTCTATCCCAATCAGTTATTTGTTTTAGAATTTGATATGAGACTTTCCTGAGTTCAGAAATCTATGGTCAATGGGAAAACCCACCCTTGGATTAGACGGTCTGTGCTTTGCTACCTACTGCTAAACACTGTAAATACTTTAACAACATGTAGAAACTTCTGGCTTAACTGTGCTTAATTTGTACCAAAAAACAAAGAGCCAATGAGCACTGAGTGAGAGTTCTAAAGTATGAGACAGGGAGAAAAATAATTCATGGATACCAGTGGGATTGGTGTAGAGCTGTGTTGTCTGAAATTCGAATATGGAAGTTCAGTGAATTCTGCATGGGGGAAAGACTGTTTCTGGATGTTAGGATATCAATATAGATATACAGAAATACATATATACTCCTTTGTGAGGGCATATATATACATATATCTGGTGTGTCTGTGTATATAGACATACATATACATATATATACAATGTATGTGTGTATACACACACACTCCCTCAGAAAGACATACAGTATGCTCCATGAAAATGTTAAATTCTGTATTTGTGAAATTGCACTGAGTAGTCCATTAAGTTATTTTCCAGGTGTAAATGGCAAAAGCTTGTATAATTGCTTTCTAGAGGGGGAAACATGACACAATCATCACAACTTAAAATCATTTCTAATGAATAAAGAATATAACCTATCATTAAATATGTGTTCCACATCTACATGTTTATATAACCTGCATTTTTTAAGTAAAATCTAATATTAAGAACTCATATTTCTTAAAGAATCTGCTTCCGATATTATTCAAAACAAGGGACTAGACATCAATGAATGATAATAAACCTCTAAGTCTATGATTACAAATTGAGTTTACCAGGAAGTGGGGAGGGCTGGATGGGAAGGAGAGGTAGGCAAGGAGTGACAAAAAGACTTGGAGTGTAAAGGTTATAAATGTACTTTAGTTTTCTCCATAAAAACCACAAACATTTCTATTATTATAACCATGTTATTTAAATCATAATAAAGTTTTTTTTTAAATGAAACAGAATAATGAAAAAATTAAAGCTCACTTGGGCTTGAAAATTTTTTCCTTAGTTCATGATAGTTTCACTCTCCTTTTAGGCAGGAAAACCAAAAACTACTTCATTTATGTTCAGAAAATCAATCTAATATAGTTAAGGAGGCAGTAGGCCATGATCCAGGGACACAGATGCATGGAGAGCTGCTGCCGGCTTTCTCTGTGCTAGGCTGGCCATGAAACATCCCGAATGGGGGCAGGTTCTGGCCTCTGTCTGCTGCCCCAAAGGAGCCTCAGAAGCCAGAAAAACTTCACTTGTCACAATCACAGCCATGTTCAAGGTCCGGACTCCACAGCTCATCAGATCCCCACCCAAGAGAGAAGCGGATTTCAAGCCCAGGTATGCGGATCTTGGCAATTAAACACACCGGGCTTCCATGGAGCTGGAGCTGGGGCCCCTCCCCTCACTTTGTTCCCCTCCAGAAGTCTGGGTGGGTCCTCCTAGCACTGTTGCCAGTGCTGTCGGCCATGATCCAGGGATGCAGATGCACGGAAGAGCTGCTGCTGGCTCTCCCGGATATCTCAGAGCCTGGCATACTGATGTATCAGTTATTCCATCGTATTTCATAGAATTAAGTATGGGGCATACGATCACAAGTCTGTGGGAACATATCAATAATTTCCTATACAGTGTCTCAAATGGTACAATGGAGATTTAAGAATCTTCACTGACTTTCGTCTAAGAATATATTCATCGACTATTTAGAGAATTAGCTCCAACAAGCAAAATAGAATAGATTATTCAGGGTATGTATAGGAAAGGCTCAAATAGAGGTTAAGAAAAGTTTGAAGTGTTGTCCGTAGGTGCAATGGTGGTGGGCCTGGGGTTAACCAGTAAAAGCCCACTAAAGTACTAGAAACTCAGAAAGTGAATGCAAGAACAGAAATCGGCCAGACTTGTACATAACAACCCAGAAATAAAGTCATGACTTTATCAATACCATTCCCTTATATGGGCTATAATGGTCAATATAATTAGTGCTGGTGAAGGGAGCAGGCATGGGGATGGGGAGAGGTTGGAAATGAGGGTCTCTGGTGGTGGTAGGGGCACACTGGTGGTGGGATTGGTGTTAAATGATGAATTTTTCTAATAACTGTATTATGGAAAACTTTGTACTTTGTAAATCATGGTGTTTAAATAAATAAACAAATAAATAAGAAATTTTGAAATTTTCATGGTATAGATCTCCAATCTCTTTATTCCTAGGATTTGATGTTCATCATGGACAACAATGATGTCCCTCTTGAGAGACAACTATTTTGAATGGAATCGATTCTTTTTTTGTTTCTCCCTCTGATTTGTTAGTTGCATATAAGAATGCAACTAATTTTTTGTGTATTATTATAGTCTTTGCTGACCAGTCTGATCTATTGATTTATTATTTTTAGAAGGTTTGTTGTGGAATTTCTTGAGTCTTCCAAAAAATGTAAAGGATTTTCTGATCTCTTGCATATTACACATAATGATTTCCAGATAAAGGAAACTGTAAAGGAACCACCTTTCCAGCAGTTATATGAAGGCACAAATAATGAAAACTTCAAAATCTCAATTTTTGTACTAGATTTTTTACTTCCTTTTTTTTTTTTAACCACACAAACTAATCCCCCAAACTGCTTCACTAATGTAGCTTAAGTTTGAGTTAACCAAACAGCTGGAATTTACAGTCCCTGATCCATTAAAATCACTTCTGGTCTTTAAGCACAAGTCAGCAGCATTTGATGATTGTTTCCACTGTGAAGTACACAGCTTGATAAAGCAGTTCTTTTCCATCACGAACCATATTGAAACCAGCACTTCCTAACACTTCCTTCCCATGCCTATAGTGCAGGGACGTGACCTTTCAAAGGGTTCTCAGAGGCTATGGGGCAATTCCAGTGAGGCCCAGCCAACTGGATGGCTTGGATGGCAGTTCAAGTCTAAGGCCTAAGCATGTGGTGTAGCTCAGGCCACCCTGGAGGTGTTCAGAGGGTCTCCAGCACCATATCAAGCAATAGGCAAGAATCTGTGTGCCAGAGATTACTTGTTTAGCCTGTACTATCTCCTTGCTCCATTATGCAGCCCTATCTACCCACTAAGGATCTGCTAGTAGCCTGTGTAGCAGGGTAAAACACTTTGAGAAGACCTTGTGGGCAGAGAACTTTTCCCTGTAAGAGTTTAGTATTTACTCTCTTAAATGCTATTTTCTGTTCATTCAATTTCCTCTCCACATGTGGTCTTTCCATCTTTAACACACACACACATCCAATCCTACACAATACTGTTGTCCAGAACATCCCACCATGTTCCAACTGGCACACATAGCTCTAACTAATTATGGACCAAAGTGAAATAGAAGGTTGAACCTTAACTATTTCACCAGGAAAGAGGTTTCAAACAAAATCAGGGAGGAAATGTGGGGAGAGATTTGCCGAAAGGCAGGAAAGGATAAAAATGAGAGAAGGTACATGGAGCCAGTTTAACAAGTCCAGCCATCCTTGCTTCCGGACACAAGATTCCTAAATTTCTTATTGTTCGAAACTTGATCCTATCTGTTCTTCCCATCTGATTCTAATGGATAAGATGCAATCTGCTGTAGCCAAGCAAACAATTTCAGCAGCATATAGCCCAGACTAAATTTTGAGACATCTCTATACTACTTTGATTTGACACTGAATTCTCCCAAATACACACACACACACACACACACACACACACACACACACACACACACACACACACACACACACACCACCTCCATCCTCCCAGGCATAAAGGAACTATGATGGCCCTCTTGAGAGATAATTAGTTTTATGCAATGACCACTCCATCTCTATTTAAAATAATGCATAGGATATGACTGTTTGCCTGTCAAATAAGATCCCAATGGCACAAGCATAATGGAACTTAATATCATGACATTATACTCAGAAACTTATGAACACTTGTCCATACAAATGAACAATGAAAGAGAAAACATGTTTATCCAAGGAATGAGGTCTAAATGATGAACATTAAATTATTTATGGTTTATTTCTATGATCTTAATTAAAGGCTTAATAAAGGGGTTTTTGAGGTATGGAACCCTCTATTTCTCTACTGTTTAGCCCTTTCATGTCCATTTATTGCTTCAATTTTATGCATATGCTACCAAGACCTCTTACACAGGAGGCCACAAACACAAGAAATTTCCCCAATCCCCTCCCTTCTCTTTGAAGATTAATCTTATTTAAAAACAAAATTCCTTACTCTGCAGTGCTGAGTGGCAGGGAGGAAAGTGACAGACCTGGTTCTAGAATAGGTCTCCCTGTGTCCCTCCTTTCATTCCTGGCTTCTAGCCTAGAGACACTATTTTCCAAAGGCCTACACAAGTCTTTCCAGGATACAGGTCATGTCCGTTCCCTGGAGTCCTCAGCTGATCCTCTAGGATCTAAAATCCTCTTGGAGCTGGGACTATAGTTCCATAACCCTGGGCCCTTAATCTATCCTCTGCAGTTCAAGTCCAGAATAACAAAGGTTGAGTACTTGATCCTGAGCAGAAGTGTCAGACCAAAATTCTCATCCTCAAACTGGATCATTTAGGAACTCTGGGGCCTAAATAGGTTCATTTCTTGAGTGCTATGTAAATTATGTCAATCAAGTTATAAACTTCCCAGTATGTTAGGAAGATTTTTCTACCTTTCTCACCCTCTTGGCTAAGTTTCACTTGCTTTGGTTCCAAAAACTACACATGGAAGATGAGTTTCACACAAAGATATATTTATACTCATATAGTGATTTATATTTTTTTATCCTTTGAGACCCTTATCCACCATGGGGAAAGTCTGCCTCATACACAACAAATCCGTTCTATGAAAGGCTCATGAAATCAGCAAAGACATTTATGCAAGAGCTGTGTTATAAAACTTATCCACTGTGCCTTCTTTCCCACCGTGGTTTAAAATTTGCATAACCATGGGAAAATTGTACTGATAAAGGCGCAACCGGGTTATGTACATTGGGGCTAATTGGAAGCAGATGCAGCAGTGGGAAGCAACACTGCACTTGGACCATTGCTTTCTGTGCCGTGGGTGAGAGTCAGTTAAGGGCCTGTAGCCTTCTTAGGGCAAGGACCTGAAAGCGGAATTCCAACACGAATCTAGCAGAATCCTCCTGCACACAAGAGACCAACACATCTATTACCAGACTATTCATCACAAATTCTACTGAATTTACTTTAAGCAGTTCCACAGGAAGACATGCTTTTACTTCAACACAAATTCTGATGGAAACAATGGGGAAAACATGCACGGGGTCAGGGAGTTTTCATCTTATTTAAACAGCACTGAAAGCATCTCCTAACATACACTCCATCATTTTCTTTCTTTTCTTCTTTTTTTTTTTTGGGGGGTCACACCCAGCAATGCTCAGGGGTTACTCCTGACTCTGCACTCAGGATTTACTCTTGGCGGTGCTCAGGGGACCATATGGGATGCTGGGGGATCAAACCTGGGTCGTCCGTGTGCAAGGCAAACGCCCTCCCGCTGTGCCATCGCTCTGGCCCCACACCATCATTTTCTAGGGTCACTCTAAAAACTATTGTATGGCAGGAGTAAAGTCAATGTCTGTGCAACATATCTGCAAGCATGACCATTATGGAGTTTAAAAACAGGTCTGAGGCTGCACAGTTTTGTGGTTGATTCGGGCAGAATTTGGAATGAGTCCAGGACTCTCCAGTTTCAAGGCCTATAGGTTCGCTCTCCAGGCCATGCAGCTTTCAGGGTTCCAAAAACCTGTTCATCTCCTTTTGCATGGGAACTACATTAGAACACCCGTAACAAGTTCAGACAAGCATCTACGCTATGCTGTCTATCATGCAGGCTGTTACCTGCCCAAAATGAGCAAGGATTCCCGAACACAGATGAAATATTATAAGGAGAGAATCACTGTAGTGACACTTAATGAAAGAGTAACTAGATTCTTAAAAAATCCAATGTTCTATATATGAGGATCAATGGAAATTACATAAGAAAATGTCATTTATAAGGTCTTTTTGTGTTTACTTCATGACGCTAATGGAGGGCTTTAAAAAGAAAATCAGCATTACTCTGCGAAACTGAAAGAAGCCACCAAAACACGCAGTAATTTCACATCTTTTCACTATACTTTTAGATTACATGGAAATAATCCAAAAGAAAAATAATTTTGTATAAAAACTTTGAAGTCTTACTGAAAACAGAAATAACGGGAACATACAAACTGACCCAATAAAAACATAGATCACTGAACGAACAAAAATAATTAATGAAACAATAACCTAAAATGTCAATTTTATGATTAAAAGAGCAGAAATAATGGGACTGGGAATGCATTCAGTGGTAAAAGCAAGGCTGGGGTTGACTTTGATTTTTTTTTTGCTTAAAATTAATTAATTAATGAAACATAAAGTTGTATAGAATAAAAGGTAGAAAATTTAGAAAGACAGACTAAAAGGGGATGTAAAAGGGGATGATACAAACCTTTATCTGGTCTACATGGGCCCACTACTCCATTGAGTCACAGGGGACATTAAGAATAAAGTCCCACTGCTCCTCTGTAAGTACTTCCTTTCCTTTTTCCTTCCACCCTTCCTCCCTTCCTTTGTTTTTGGACCACACCAGTGGTGCTAGTGGCTTACTTCTGGCTCTGTGCTCAGGGATCATTTCTGGTTCTGTGCAGATACTGGGGACTGAAATCAGGTTGACCTCATACAAAGCAAACACCCAACCGGCAGTACCATCTCTCTGGCCTGAGCTCTGGGTTTCTGAGTCTCCCTCCACCCTAACATTATCTGGGTCGAGGAGATGTCCAGCGTCCACTCAGCATGTGTTCGTGAAAACAGTTTTCTCATATGGTGATGTAATGGATTAAAAAAATATCAGAGTTGCTAAACTTATTATTCATACATTCATACAAATATTTATTAACAAAGAGTTATAGAGCATCTAATATAGGCTAAGTAGTTTCACATTATCAAAACACCATGAACAGATGGTAATACAAAGAAAACAAAACGAAATGCATCTGGTAAAAGGTGAGATAGTTGCCAGTGTTTCAGGGGAGAGAAGATGAACAAATATGTTGACATGATGTTTTCAGAGTGGTGAATCTATTTTACATGATACTGTAACAGTGAATATGTATCACTACATACTCATCAAAACCCACAAAACGTAAAATCATCCCTTGGTAACTAAGAGTTCTTGAACCACCTGATTGATAATCAAATCCACATATGCTCAAATTGTACATATATAATTGTATATATAATGGAGTAGCATTTCATATATATTATGCTACCCTCCTATCTTCCTGTATATTTTAAATCACCTCAATATTACTATAATTCTGACTACAATACTATGTAAATAGCTGTTATCTATATTGTTTGGGGCAATGGTTTTCCATCAGTGGTCCAAGGACCAGGTGTAAATAAGCCAAGCATCACTGGTTTAAAGAGAAATTAGAAGAAAATTAAGTCTGCACATGTTCAGAGCAGATTTAACTACTGATTTAATTACATAGTACAGATTTTCTATCCTCAACTGGGTGCATCCATAGATATGGAATCCTAATACAAAATCTATAAATACAGAAAACTGACCACACACACCAGAAATGAATCCTGATGGAAACAGAAATTTTATAATAGCCATGTATAACACCACCAGCTATCACAATTCACATTGCCAATGAAGGGTGTCAACAGGGAAAACTTGAGGACTGGGGGGAAAAATGATCTACAAGACTACTTGACTAAAATGCCTCCAAGATGTAAAATCTGATAATAAGTAAAAACTCCGTGGGTTGTTTGCAACCCACGGAGCTGCCCTCCGGTAACAGGCTCCAGCCAACCCGTGGCCGAGTCCAACATTGCTCCAAGGGTTTGCTCACAGGTGCAGAAGAGGGGCCATGCTGGCTGGACTTGGAGTGGAGATTTGGGCTTCTCTGCCCTTTCCTCCACCTCCATGCCAGCTACCCTGGAAGAGAGACCCACTCTAGACCCACAGCTCTGTTGGGTGCGGCGGCTCTACAGCCATGCAACATTCTTAGATAGTACTGATTTTAGGATCAGGTCCTTCTCAGGATCTTTCACATTTATACACTCTATACAGTTCTAGGCAAGTTCTAACTGATACCCGTCATCCCAGTAAGCCTAGCAAGAAGCCAGAGCAACCCACCCATCATGAGGTCAGTCATTCTCAACATCCAGACTCTATAGTTCCTCAGAGCTCCACCCAAGAGAAAACCTGATCTTTCCCCTTTAAGTTTCATCAGTAAATGCTCGAGATGAGAGTCTTCTACTGAGAGTATATCACCTACATGGCGGAGCCTGGCAAGCTATCCATGATTTATTTGATATGCCAAAAACTAGTAACAATTATGGACCTCAATTCCATGATCTGAAGAATGGTTCGAGGCTCTTCCTGTCCCTGGAGCAAGCAGATGTCCTTGGGATACACTTGTTTTCGACAGGACGTATGGAGTTGTTACTGGTGCCCGCTCAAGCAAACTGATGAACAACGGGAAGACAGTGACAGTGATACAGTGAATAAGTAAAAGAAAAGGTTATCTATTTCTCCTTATTCTTAATCATGCTGTTGCTATCAAGAACAAAACAACCCAACACTAATATATGAGACAAAAGCCTCCTGATTTTCAGGTACTTGGAAATCTAAGTTACATATTTTGTGGCTGGAAAACTTCGCTCAAGACTCTTCCTGGTGCTATTCATTACTTTTCTCACTCCACCTTATTATTGTTCACAGACCCCCATGTCCACCCATTAGTTTTAAATCTCGAGAGGTTATGCCAAGTCAATGAGCAAAAGGAATGATGGAAAATCTGATTCCTTTCCATGTGTTTCATACTTTCTATCACTAAACATATTACCATCCCTCTACTCCCTTCCTTCTTTTCCCAGACTCTCCTCTCCCCTCACCTTCCCTCCTCTTCCTCCCTCTCCTTGCCAGAAGAAGTGCTCCCTCCCCTCCCTATCCCCACCCTCTTCTTTCCTCCCCTTCCCTTCTCTTTCCTTTTCTCCCAGATCCTTCCTCCCTACCTTCAAATATCTTCCAGACACATTTTTAAATTTCTGAATCAATGTTTCCCAAATTAAATTATTGCAATGTTAAGTTTAATAGAATGCATTTAAGTTATTGATTTTGGTTAATATCAAAACTACCACTTTCTTTATTTTAAGCAATTTGATCAACTATTTTCAAAGACTACACTTTAAAAAATATTATTCCACTATTTTCATGGGGGTATGGGTTTGACCATGTACTAACTTGGATCAAGTGTGGGTGGCTGAATGTGAGGCAAGTGCTTTAACTCAGATATATATATTGTAAAACAATACATTTCTTTAATAAGATTAACCTCAATGCTTCAGGGTCATTGATCTCTTATTCTTTTTTTTCTTTTTTATTTACTAAGAACTTTCCACAAAACAGATTTTAGTGCTAGACTTAACAGGGGTGCCTCCTCCTAACTCCTCTGGGATAGGAATACTGAAACCACAGATTTTGACTAGCAGAAATCAGAATACAGCGCAGGAACTTCAAATTTTCCACCTTCACCCTCATTTATTTAGAAAATAAATGACCTAAACTGGGAAAAGGACGATGAAGCTGCATTCGCACAGTGTCAGCTTTTAACAAACCACAACAGAATGCTAAATGCTTAGCACCCACCCTATTATTTTAAACTTCAATTGTTTGTCTTAATAAAAAATCTTAGATTTTTTTGGTAGTGTTAGTAGAACAGCAGATCCATTTTTCTACAAGTGTCCCAAGAACTCCAAAGTGTGGACTTTAAAGCAATAAAATGGCTTCTCTGAAACGCTGAGTCTTGTTAATTTAAGATGCTCGTGATTAAGAGATGCTAGTGGCTGAGAAGTTTGAACTCCTGGGCTGTGCAGGCACCTCTTGTACAAAGAAGAGTTCATAGCAATTGCCCTCCAATTTTACTAAATGTTTCTAAACAAACATCTACACATTCCTGAGCAACAAATCCCATTTTAGGGCTACTCTAGATGTTTATAGACTTTTTCTCTTGCTGATCCCAATTGTGGTTCCTTTTCACCACTTGTCTGGGTCTATGTCTAGAGCCAGGAGAGCAAATCTGCTCCCTCCCACCTCCCAGTAGCTGCAACATCTAAGGAAGCATCATGGTGGAGTCTTTACCTGTGCACCCCACTACCTTCACTTCTCCACATGAAGCCCAACTCTCCACCTTCCTGAGCGCAGTCCACCCCACAAAAACCAGATCTTGAGGGGCCTTTAAAATGTGCCTTGAATTACCCTTCACAGTTTGACCCATATAGAATACCCACATAGAATACGAATACATGATCATCTCCCTGAATTCAGGACACTGGACTTTTATTAGTACGCTAGCATACGTGTCACACTGTTGTTGGCTCACAGTGAACCTGTAGCCAACTAAAACACCAGATCTTTTTCACACTTATGCAACTGTGCAATTTCATTCCATCACTCAACAAATATTGCCTTGAAGAAAATTAGTTCCACACCAAAAGCTGACAATTTTCCATACGATGATTGAGAGACAAACAGACTAAGGAAAACATGGGCTTCTGACCTACAATTGAACCTGAAACACAATTTTTCCATTAATTTAAACTGTGAAAGGTTAACACTATTAGTTATTAGTGAGTTGTTGATGAAGGGCTCAAGATGGCAGTAGAAGCTGTGCTTACTTCCTGCCATGGACACACCCTGTCTACAAGGAAACATGAGGGATGTACCCTGAAGTAACAGGAACCAGACAAACATTTCTTGCTTCTGTGCTTCCCAAGGGATGCTCAGAAGGCCTAGCGTCCCCCATGGCTAGGGCCATGATGATGCTAGGATTAAACTTCAATTTTTTTTCTCAATAAAGAACTTGGATTTTTTTTTTTTTTGTTAGTGTCAGTGGAAGGGAAATCATGCTGGTTAGAATGTGATGCTGCTCAGGCCCTGTGGTGTTGGGCATCCAACTGTTGGCGGCCTCTAGGGCTGCACAGAGCAGTGCACCTGGGAATATCAGGAAACCATACAGGACAGGTACCAGGAATCAATCCAGGGCTGGCTGCATATAGGTATGCCTGCAGGGTTGGAGAGATAGTACAGGGGCTAAGGCACTTAGCTTATATGCAGCCAACCTCAGTTCTATCCCCAGTACCACACATGGTCCATCACTCATGGCCAGGAGTATCTCCTGAGAGCCAGAAGTAAGCCCAAGAATGTGGCCCAACCCCAACCTTCCACCCAAAGAAAATAATCTGGTACACTAGTAGTAAGTATGAGCAACTGAGTAATAATTTCTAAATAACATTGATGGTCTAAATGAGTTAATCACTTCATTTGTATCACTCGTCTTCCTGTTGATCATCGATTTGCTTGAGCGGGCACCAGTAACATCTCTACACGCCCTGTCACATGCTAGTGTAGCCTAAGGGCATCTGCTCGATCCAGGACCATTCCATCAGGTCATGGGAATGAGATCTATAATTGTCACTGGTATTTGGCACATCAAATATCACATGGGTAGCTTGCCAGGCTCTGCTGTGCAGGTGGTACACTCTTGTAGTCACCGAGTTATTGCAGAAATAAAATATGTATCCTTATTCCTGGAACATTTAATTTTTAACTTTAGCTGATAGCTAAAATTTTAGTAAATAGCGACATAATCAGATTGGGAAATAATCCGAGCTGCACATTAGTTCTCAAAAGCCCTACTCAGACCTATGTGATAGCAGGCACACAGGTTAGGCCATAGTTAAGATATTTTTTGTTGTTTCCTTCTTAGGGCATACTCAGAGGTACTGAGTAGTTACTCCTAATTCTGTGTTCAGTAGTGACTCCTAGCAGTGCTTGAGGAACCACGCGGTGTTGAGGATCGAACCCAGATCTCCTGCATGCAAAGCATGTGCTCAGTACAGTGGACTGCCTCTCCAACCCTCAGAGCTAGGATTTCTTAAAGCTACAGGGGATTCCAAAGTGTAGCCAAGGCCATGAATCAGTGTTTCAGAGACTGCTTTGGCACCTGTATGGGGACAAGCTCTCAGATAAAGCAAGGAGATGAGGAGACAATAACAGTGTTCTTCCGGAGATGGTGAGGACTGACCCAGGGCAGTCATCACAGTGACCCATAGGACAGAATGTATATGGAAGAAACAGGAACAGTGAGAAGCTCCAGTATATGACACAGTATATAAGTGAATAGGACTGCTAGTCTCCAGGGCATGTCAAAAGAAGGTGCTTCCTGAAGCAAGGAGCTTGACAATGGCTGAGCAACTTAGGCTCTGTGTTTGTATGTCAGAGACATCTCTTAACCTTGTGCCCGGAGAATGGAAGGGGGTAACGATGGAGATACAGGAATCCTGGAGGCAAAAATTCCATGAGGAATTGTCAGAGATCCCCAGTCCTGTCAGGAGTGTGATACTGAGGCTCTGGCCTGCCCCATCCCTTGTTCTGGCAATGGTTCTGGCTACCAAAATGGTCCAGACTTTCCCAAACTGATTCCACACATTCAGTCTTGTTAGTTCAAACTGAGAAATAGCATCCCTTGTTTGGGAACAAAGGTTATGATCAGTGTTTAATAGTTTGTGACATCCTATTCCCTGGCCTATAAAGCAAATGTCTGAGAGATGCAGGGGATTCTCTTCTCTTCAGGAGCCTGAGATGCAAGAATAGGGGGCTAAGGTGGCTAAATTACTGCCACATCCAACCATATCCAGGCCACTCCTATCTGGGTAAACAGGGATCTTTGGCTGCTTCAAAGGGGCTTTCAAACCTCCAGTGAGTTCTCCATGCAAAGTTGGCTTAACCGGCACACATCAGAAGGAAGAGGATGTAGAATTTAATTTCTCAGAAATTCTGTTTAAAAGTTCGTGGAATAGAACTAGAAGGGAGAAATCCTGGCTATTGACTGGGACTGATCCTTTCCTAAAGAATCTGGCACCAGGGAAACTGAGATGTGAGTTAGGTCTGCAAGTACGTGAAGTACTTGGGCCTTCCAGAAAGTTGGCAGGGAAGGAGGGCAGAAAACAAGCATGATCAGTCAGTCTGTCCTGAAGACCTTCCTCTCCCAGGCCTGACAGAGCCCCCTGGGCAAGGACTCAGGGGCTACTGAGACACAAGGACAAAGTGCCATGGGGTGAGATGGGGGACGTCAGGAAACACTGAACTCTACCTTGGAGAAGGAAGATGCCATCACTGAGCCTTGGGAACTGCGGTGTCAACATCAAACAAAATTCCTTTCATTAAAGCTAAAAGCTAAGAGCTAAAAGAGAAAAAAAATGTGTGACTCCTGTGAATCAGCTAGCATGGAAGGACTGGCCAGAATCAGATGTCCTCCAGGAAAAGTGCCACCACAAAGGTCAGCGGACAAAGTGGTGTAGGGTGGGAAAAGGCCGTCAATTCTGAGACAGCAAGAGAGCTGGAGTTCTCATGTTCACAAAGAAGAGTTTTTAATGCTTACATCTGCTTGCACCCTAGGCAGCCAGCACACAATTCCCTGATCAACATTTCCCCAGGTCCACCAGCTGAGGGCCAGGACAGACAGAGAACCTGTCTGGGTCTCCAGGCCTCCAGTAACACTGCCCAAGGCCTGGGCAGCAAGACCACTCTCCACCCAGGTAGGCAGTGCAGTTTCCAAATAAAAAGGGTGTAATTGGACCGCTCTACTGAAACAGGAGTTTTCTGTGATTACTTGGTTTGGCTGCTGGGAACAGAAGGAAGTACAGGATGAAAGCCACTCCCACGATTATCAAAGCAGGGACATTTCCGAGAAGCCAAGATGCCTGACTTTCAGACTGGTCTGGACAAGTTGCAGGGACAGATGAAATTCTCAGCACACATACTTGAAGACAGGCACCTTCCTTCGAAACTGGAGCCATGCAGCTAATGCCCACAAGACCTCGGCTGTGTAGTTCATGTCATTTCTGAGGATAAACCTTTTCCTCCTGGGGTCAGGTAGGTTGTCCAGCCACCGAAGTTGAAAAGTGAGTTCTCTCAGGAAGTGGGTGGTGGAGTCTATGCACATGAAGTTCCTGACTCCTAAGTAAGTTAGGGAACCACAAGGATTTTCCTTAAATAAGGAAATTCCTTAAATAAGGAAAACACATATTAAACTGGTAATAATTAGTCTGCCCTAAAGAATGTGCAGTGGGCTGCATTTTCTCCCAGATTTCAAAAAAGCCAATACTCTTTGAGAGTTAGCTAAAATAATATCTTTTCTCATCAAAACTGCATCCCAGAAGTGTTCAAATTGCAGTTTTCAGGGACTGGGGGAGGAAATTCTCCCAGAGCTGGGAATCAGCTTTTCCTTTTTGTTTCTTCTCCAGGTCTTGCCTGCACTCTGCCAGAAATTCAACCCACTTGGATGCTGAAGGAACAAGTCAAAAGAATCAATAGCTGTGCAATGCTATGCGTCCCCAGCCCGTCAGGGTGCCATGCAAATAAGCTATCGCTGGGGGCTGAGGGGCTTCAGAAGCTCCTGGCTCCTTGACTCCTTCCTGTTCTTCCAGAAGTGCAGCCATTGTGTGCAAAGCTTGGCTGGCAGCTTCTAACAAACAGCACCTGGATGCATCCATCCTCCTCCACCAGGATGGGTTTTAGCATTTAGTTTGCTCTCAGTAGAAGATGGCAGCTATGTGGGAGGAAAAACTATTATTACTAATGATGACAAATGATTTGCCTATTACCAAAAGAGAAGTGTAACTGGTGCTGGAGTTATAGAAGAAGGACTAAAAGCAATGCCACCAAAACTCCAGTGTAAACTTAGGAAGTTGAACAACATTCTCCTGCAAGCCTATCTTGCCATGTGGAGGGAACCCAGAAGAACTATGCAAGGGGAAAGGGTTTGTCAGTCTCCCTTGAAAAGTCAGGGCTTCCTGATGCAGTATAAGTGTGCAGAGCCGCCTGATGCAAGGTGAGTGTACAGAGCTCCTGATCCTGTGTAAGAATGCAGAGCCGCCTGATGCAGTGTAAGTGTGCAGAGCGGCCTGATCCAGTGTAAGTGCAGAGTGGCATGATGCAGTGTAAGTGTGCAGAGCAGCCTGATGCAGTGTAGTGTGGAAGCGGCCTGTTGCAGTGTAAGTGTGCAGAGCCACCTGATGCTGTATAAGTGTGCAGAGCCACCTGATGCAGTGTAGTGTGCAGAGCTGCCTGATGCAAGGTGAGTGTGCAGAGCTCCTGATCCTGTGTAAGAGTGCAGAGCCGCCTGATGCAGTGTAATGTGCAGCGGCCTGTCACAGTGTAGTGTGCAGAGTTGCCTGATGCAGTGTAAGTGTGCAGAGCGGCCTGATTCAGTGTAAGTGTGCAGAGCAGCCTGATGCAGTGTAAGTGTGCAGAGCAGCCTGATGCAGTGCAAGTGTGCAGAGCCGCCTGATGCAGTGTAAGTGTGCAGAGCAGCCTGATGCAGTGTAAGTGTGCAGAGCAGCCTGATGCAGTGTAAAGTGTGCAGAGCAGCCTGATGCAGTGTAAGTGTGCAGAGCAGCCTGATGCAGTGTAAGTGTGCAGAGCCGCCTGATGCAGTGTAGTGTGCAGAGCAACCTGTTGCAGTGTAGTGTGCAGAGCAACCTGTTGCAGTGTAAGAGTGCAGAGCGACCTGTTGCAGTGTAATGTGCAGAGCGACCTGTTGCAGTGTAAGAGTGCAGAGCCACCTGATGCAGTGTAAGACTGCAGAGCGGTCTGATGTAGTGTAAGTGTGCAGAGCCGCCTGATGCAGTTTAAGTGTGCAGAGCAGCCTGATGCTGTGTAAGTGTGCAGAGCGACCTGTTGCAGTGTTAGAGTGCAAGGCGGCCTGATGCAGTGTACTGTGCAGAGCCGCCTGATGCAGTGTAATGTGCAGAGCGACCTGTTGCAGTGTAAGAGTGCAGAGCGACCTGTTGCAGTGTAAGAGTGCAGAGCCACCTGATGCAGTGTAAGAGTGCAGAGTGGTCTGATGCAGTGTAAGTGTGCAGAGCCGTCTGATGCGGTGTAAAGTGTGCAGAGCTACCTGATGCAGTATAAGTGTGCAGAGCGGTCTGATGCAGTGTAAGTGTGCAGAGCCGTCTAATTGCAGTGTAAGTGTGCAGAGCCGTCTGATGCAGTGTAAGTGTGCAGAGCTGCCTGATGCAGTCTAAGTGTGCAGAGCCTTCTGATGCAGTGTAAGTGTGCAGAGCCGTCTGATGCAGTCTAAGTGTGCGGAGCCCTCTGATGCAGTGTAAGTGTGCAGGGTGGCCTGATGCAGTGTAAGTGTGCAGAGCCGCCTGATGCAGTGTAAGTGTGCAGAGTGGCCTGATGCAGTGTAAGTGTGCAGAGCAGCCTGATGCAGTGTAAGTGTGCAGAGTGGCCTGATGCAGTGTAAGTGTGCAGAGCAGCCTGATGCAGTGTAAGTGTGCAGAGCAGCCTGATGCAGTGTAAGTGTGCAGAGCCACCTGATGCAGTGTAAGTGTGCAGAGTGGCCTGATGCAGTGTAAGTGTGCAGAGCAGCCTGATGCAGTGTAAGTGTGCAGAGCCGCCTGATGCAGTGTAAGTGTGCAGAGTGGCCTGATGCAGTGTAAGTGTGCAGAGCAGCCTGATGCAGTGTAAGTGTGCAGAGCCACCTGATGCAGTGTAGTGTGCAGAGCTGGTCAATGCTTTTTGTGCCTTTCAACACTTCTAGGAGAAGTTTTATATTATTTCCAAGAAATGGAAATTAAGGATATGAGGGGACAACTGTGAAGTTACACAGTTGAAGAAGACAAGTAGAGAGAGGTCCAGTCTATGGGTGTCAGTCAGTACATGGGTATCAACAGGCTGACACACAGAGGAGATAAGTAAGAGCTGTCTTTATGCATTTAGATATTTAAAGGCAGAAAAGAATCTTGCCTGATGAAAAGGAGCCTCTGCTGAGATACAAGGGAAGCAATCTGGACAGAGGATAGAGTCTGAACAAAGGCAGAGACTCAGTGTGAGAAACTGAGTCAGGTGAGTAGGGGGCAATGGGCAGATGAAATATCAGAGAACTGTGGGGACACCATACAACTTTCAGAAAAATCCCTTCAACCCTGGATGGCAATCTTCAGATGTGTGACCCTGACTGGTGAAGAAAGTGAAACCCCACCTTTATGGAAAGGCTTCCTAGGTCTGGCTTGGCCAGGTGTCATTTCACTTTGACCAGATATACTTATGCAAAGAACTATGACCTGGTAGCAACAGGAGTGTGCAAGAAGATGACTAACAAGAACTCTTGGGTGGGGCTGTCACATGCCAGTGTGCCTTTCCAGGGAGTCAGCCTTTCATCAGAGACCAGGCCACACACACAGGAGACTGTTCCCACCTCCCAGAGCCCCGCCCTGCAGGCAGCAAGACTCACTGATGACTCTGGACTACATATTATGTGGAGGAGATGGCACAGTTCACACTCACAGCTATGCAGAGGTCAGGGCACTGGGAGTTTTTGGGTACCGGTGGTTTTCATTAATTAATTAATTAATTTTGAGTGAATAAATAAGAGTTGGTCAGATTGAGGTTCGGAAATTACATGGAGGGCCGAACTGGGACTCAAGCAGAGGGCTGAAAATGGAAGGCCGACAAAGGACCATTAGGAACCAAGAGTCAGGGAGGTCTGGAGACAGAAACATCTGAGGTTGGCCTTTATCCCTCAGCCACAGGCAACAGCCCAAGAATTAAACTTGGGAGTGATTTCACCAGATTCGTATGTTAAGAGAACAGTGTCCACCTATATTCACAGAGGTATGCTCCACTGCAATCTAAAGAGGAAGCAGCCACTGTGAATATCAATCAGTGAATGGATAACTGAAATATAACAGATGTTCATCAAGGCATATTAGTCAGTCCTTTTTGGTCTGTTTTGGGGTCATACCTGACTGTGCTCAGGAGTTATTCCTGGCTCTATGCTCAGGAATCTCTCTGAGTGGTGCTTAGAGCACCATATGGGGGAGGGTCCAAGATCAAACCCAGGTAAGCCACATGCAAGGCAAGTATCTTATCCACTGTACTATCATTCCAGCCCTCTTACTCAGGCTTAAGAGGAAAGGTATTCTGACATTTGGAGCATAAATTCTGGGGATATTATGCTTGTTGAAACATAATAAGAATAGTAACAAGACTATTAACATGGGAGGAAATGGTGCAAGATGCCACTCTTATGAAGTCCTTGAAGTCATGAAATCCACAAAGACAAAGACAGATTTGAATAGCTGGGGACTGGTGTAATGGTGTAAATGTGGGGACACTTTATAGGGACACTTTTAGAAAAGAATTGTGTGAATGACTCTAGTGATGTCCACTCACTCTAAATGGCCTTAATGACACTGAACTACACACTTTAAAAAAGTTAAGATGATGAGTGTTGTGTTAGAAATTATATTTAAATTAGGGGCCAGAGCAGGAAGAGTCTTTGTCTTGAACATGGCGAATCCAGGTTTGAGTCCCAGCATTCTATACATCTACATTCCCAAGACTGTCAGGAGTGATTCCTGGAGTGCAGAGTTAGGAGTAACCCTGAGCACTGTTAGGTGTGGCCCCAAAATGCAAAAAAAAAATGTTAATAGCTTTAAAGTCAGAGGGAGACAAAGAGACAGCCAAAGAAGAGAGAGAGAGAGAGAGAGAGAGAGAGAGAGAGAGAGAGAGAGAGAGAGAGAGGGACAGAGAGACAGAGAGACAGAGACAGAGGATAGAGATACAGAGAGGGGAAAGAGGGGGAGGGAGAAGGGTGGAACTTTGAGAGAAAATGGGGAGATTGTAACAAGCTGTAGCCCCAGTGACACCAGGGTATGTATGACTTAAGGGATAGATTCCAGAATTTTCAGAGGCAATGTCACCATATTAGATATAGGGGAAGAGAGTTGGAATCCTGAGGTTAAAATATTGGTCAGGTTCTAGTTGAGGCTAACCCCTAAACATTATCTTAGGTACAAGAGAGATTTTGATATGACTTTGTGAACACACAGGTTCACATTTTTTTGTAAAATACAAAATCTTGAAAAAAGAAAAGACCAGATTTTTTTTAAAGTTTTTTATTTTGTAATCTGAAGCATTCTACTACATGTTAGCCTGTGTTTGTCCCATTGGAGGCCTTTATCCTGCAGCTCCCAGAAGGGCTACTGAGGATGCCAGAGAGAGTCTCAGGCAGAAAAAACCTGGTCAGGATCTTCGGAAGGCCAGACCAGAAGGAGACACAGACAATGCAAAGGAACGCCTAATTCCCAGTTGTCAAAATGAATTATGGAAGAAGTGTCACACTTCTCTTCCAGACAGGCTTAGAGACTGACAGAGCCACATTTGCTTGCAAAGCCACTGCAGGGTGGTTTGGGGCGTGCAGGGAGGATTCATGGCTGTGCTCTTTGAGGATCTGCACTTGCAAATAAGTTTTAAGAGAGTTACTTTGGTGAGGAAACAGACTGGAATGGGAACATGCTGGAGCTTACAGATTTCCAGAAATGAAAAAATGCATTAAAATGCAATTCTCTTCCCTACATCCTGCAGGTATGTATCTACAGTAGAACATCTGATGAGGATATTGATGATCATTTCTCTAACTTATAAGGATCATTCATTTATAATGTGGATGAGGCCTAGCCCGCATAACAAAATGTCAGATAGTTTTGTATTGTATTAGCAAGACCAAATATTTAATGTTATCATGAATACACAGCACTTTTTATTTACTTTAAAGGACTGAAAATATTATTAAAGGCTAGTATTTTAAGTTTCTGTTTCCATAATTGTGAAACGGTAGAGTATCTGTGTTCCCAACCATTGAAGGAGTGACATTCCCAAAGCCAGCTCCACCTTTTAGTGAGGTGGTGAGGGATGACTTACAATATCCTTTACAGCCATGGCTTCCCGCATGCTCTTCTTCCTTCTGGTGTTATAAAATAAGTGAAGTTTAAAGACCTAGGTTACAGGGCCAGTTCCCTTTAACTAGTCCCATGGTTTTCTGACCATGTTACCCCTTCAAGATGTCAGAGCATAAGTCAGTACCTGACTTTGTAAAAGTCACTGAACACACAAGTCAGTTCTGGTTAACACTCACCAGAGATAAAATATCCTAAATATTGGTACAGCATCTTTTTTTTTCTAACTAGTCATTTACTTTTTTCTTTATTTTTGCAAAAGTTAAAACACTATACTGTGAATGAATATATGTGTATGCATATCTGTAATACTGAGAATGGTTGATTATCTCTCATATCATAACTATAACCATGTTGGTTTATTGTTTCAATTATAGCAGAATGGTATGGATAGAGCTCAGATATAACATGCAATCAAAGAAATGCTTCCTTTCTTAACAGCTTTGTATAAATTATATTTCCCAGAAGGGAAAACCTGACATACATAAGTATTTGGAAGAACACTCCAGGACTCATTTGAATTCAGATAACAATTTTAAGCATGCAATAGATTAAAGCACAGCTAAGACAGGTCTACTTTACCTGTAACAGAATTTTCAGGATTGGATTTCTGAAAGAGCAAGCTAAGAAAAACTGGTGTACAGTTGATTCTACAGTTCTCATTTGTTTGCCTGATTGCCTTGGGGTCACGCTAAGCTGTTTCTGGAGCTATTTCTGGCTCAATTCTCAAGTCACTTTGAATGGTGCTCAGGGGACTACATAGTACTGAATATCCAATCCTGGTCTGCTGCAAGCTTTGCAAGCTGGAAACCCATTGAGCTCTTCCTCAAGTCTAGAAGGTTGATTTCAAGCACAGGGCCAAGGGCCACTCATGCTACATAAACACTGTGCTGGCAGACAGAATTGCAACCAGTATGAGCAATGGAACTGCAAGAATGATTTCACTTTAGGGCTACAGAGCCAGGATATGAAGTTCTGATGATTTTATCTCAACTTGATACTATAGTCCAAGCACCCAGTCCTTAAAACCAAAAATAATCCTTTGGTTCATGTTCTCAAAAAGTGATTGAAAACAAAGAGTGACAAAATTTGGGTAATATATAGATTTAAAAAATAGATTTAAAAAAGAGCTTCTTGGGGCCGGAGCGATAGCCCAGAGGGTAGAGTGTTTGCCTTGCACGCTGGCCCATGCCGCCTGGGTTCGATCCCCGGCATCCCATATGGTCCGCCAAGCACCGCCAGGAGTAATTCCTGAGTACAGAGCCAGGAGAAACCCCTGAGCATCGCGGGTGTGACCCAAAAAAGCAAAAAATAAACAAATAGATAGATAGATAGATAGATAGATAGATAGATAGATAGATAGATAGATAGATAGATAGATAGATAGATAGATAGATAGATAGATAGATAGATAGATAGATAGATAGATAGATAGATAGATAGATAGATAGATAGATAGATAGATAAAGAGCTTCTCAAGCCTGGGTTTTGATGTGTATAACTGATGCCAACACCTTCTGTGTGGAGAGTGTTTCTTTTCATTCAGAAATAGCTTAGATTTGGTGTGTAGTTCCTTCCTGCATGTTATCAGCATTTTTGTGTTATTTCAATTCTTAGAGTCATTCAAAAGAAGAAAATGTGTTCGAGGTCATTGAGTTGGATTTTTTTTTTGTCATTGTTTGAATTCTGAAATGAACTGCAACTGTATTTCCTACAGATTGTGCCACAGAATCTTCACAAACATCTGTTCAGAGCTGCATGCACACACCCATTCTGTGTGCCAACAGAAGCAAAGGCTCTCTCCCCAGATCCAAAGTTGAGGAATCTGACACTTGGACGGTGCCCAAGGTCACATGGCTAGTGAAAGAAAGAGCCCCGGAGTGACCCTGTGTATAAAGAGCTGCCTTTTGATTGCTCATATGAAAGTCTGCTAACCAAAAAGTAAACAGACAAAACCACTTAAAAGCATCATGGAAAGTACTGTTGGGCTAAAGAAGATAGATTCATTTACATCTACAAAGGTAAATGAGTGAGATCCAAGGTCGCCCAAAGGCCACAGGGCAGCCCCAGCTGTGTTGACCTAAATTTCCCCATCTAAACCAAGGCTTGCAGCTCACATTCCATGCAGGTATTGAACCCAAAATACACAGCTTCACACCACACATACCTGTCGTCTACTGCATGCACACTGCCCCAAAATCAGGCATGTGTCATTTAAAGATGTTAACTACAGCAATATTTACAATAGCCCAAACCCGGAAACAACCAAGTGTCCAAGAATGCATAAAGAAACTCTGGCACATACACAGCAAGATACAGCTGGGATATAAGAAAAGAATATATAATCATTCAATATGCTACATGGATATTCTGGAGAGTATCGCACTGGTTAGTCAGAGGAGAGGAACAGACATTGAATGATTTCTCTCATATGTGAGATATAATAAAATCATAGTAAGGTGATAACAAATGTCCAAAAGCAACAGACACAGAACTGGCCTTTAGTAGGAATCTTAAGAGGAGTGGGGCTAGGATGGTGGGGGGGGGTCACTGGGACAATGGGGAAAAGACGTGGACACTATTCTGGAGGACATGGTGTTAGAATTTAATGCATGAAACCCTATCACTAACAGCGCTGTAAATTATGGTACTAAAATAAATATTTTAATAAATAAATATTAAATGTATTACTTTTTGCATTTTTACAATCCTCATTACTGATTGAAAACAGATGCCTAAAGTACAGCAGGAAGCATAAATTCTTTTGATGACAAACCTATCAGAAAATTATGTTAGATATGCTGCTAATCAGTTATTAATTATAATGTACACATATTGCAATACTATATAGGGCATATAAATAAGTATAAAATGAAAAGATAGAAAGTAGAATTTCTGCACCTTACTGGACAAATTTTCTTAATTAATACGGTGGGAATTTATATTAGATTATTTTCTAGTAATTTATGTGCTTAGATACTGCGCACAGATTTACTTCTTTATTGTGGGGGCATACCCAGCAGTGCTCATGGCTTATTTCTGACTCTGTGCTCAGGAATCATTTCTGATCTTACTCAAGAGACCATATGTAGTACCGTGGACCAAATTAGGCACCTGCACATACACCACCTGCTGTATTCTACCCAACCTCACATATTTTTTAAAAGTTTATCTATATAGACTACATAGATAGATTGTGAGTGCAGTGAGAATGCTGAAGAGCTACTCTCAGCAAATTTTAAGCAAATATTATAGTATTGTTAACTATGATCATCATGTTGTACATTAGATCACCAGAACTTATTCATCCTTTTTAATTGGAGGTTTGTACCCTTAAACCAACAGCGCCCTGTTCCTTCTTGCCACCCAGGTCTTGAGCACCACTCTTTGTTCCTATGACTACGACTTTTTCTTTTGGACCAGTATAGGCTATTTTCTTATTTATTCCACTTAGCAAAATACCCTACAGGTATATCTCCATTGCTACAAAAGACAGGATTTCTTTGGTTTTTGGAGTGGACATTAAATTACATTTTTTCGCCAGAGCGATAGCCCAGCGGGTAGGGCATTTGCCTTGCACGTGGCCAGCCCATGCCGGCCCGGGTTCGATCCCCGGATTCCCATATGGTCTCCCGAGCACCGCCAGGAGTAATTCCTGAGTGCAGAGCCAGGAGTAACCCCTGAGCATTGCCAGGTGTGACCCCAAAAAGCCAACAAATAAATAAATAAATAAATAAATAAACAAACAAATAAATTACATTTTTTCTTCTTCATCTGCAGAGTTAGGTTGTTTCCATATTTTGTGAATTGTGAATAATGATGCAATCAGCATGACATGTAGATATCTTTTGAAGGCAGTGATTTCTGTTTCTCTGGATAGATGTCCCAGTGACATCACTAATCATGCAGTAGCTGCATTTTATATTTTTTGAAGCTCCATACTGTTTGCCATAATATTGCACCATTCTACATTCCTGCTAAAAATGCACAAGACTCCCTTTGATGCTGAACCACAGTAAAACTAGAAATTGTCTTATCCTCTTCATCCTTCTCCCTCCTCCTCCTACCATTATTATTATTATTTTCGAAGAGCCATTCTAACAGATGCAAGGTGAATATATGTGGTTTAGATCTGCATTTCCCTGATAACTAATGACATTGAGGACCTTTTTTTGTGTACCTGTTGGCCAAACATATATCCTTGGAAAGGTGTATGTTTGGGTCCATTGCCCATTTCTTTTAAACAGGATCATTTGTCTTGTTTGTTCGCTTATGTTGCTATTGAGTTGCATGAAGTTCCTACATGTTTGAAAAGAAACTCTTCCTTTTGGAATGGGAGGGAGTCCAAGGTGGTTATCAAACCTAGGGTCTCACACATATCAAGCATGTACCCATACCCAAACAATGAACTAAATTCCTAGCTATGGAAAATAACTCTTTATCAGATATATAATTGCACAAAGATTTATTTGACCCTGATTATAATCTTTTAAAAGCAGCAAGTCAACTCCAAGCAGATATTTTATTTAAAAAATCCTTTTGATTAAATGAAAAGACTTCTGTCTTTTCAGTATTTTTTACTTAAAAAAGGTTTTCTATATCAAAACATTCCATCGATAAATAAGTCTCTAAATTGAAATTCGTGGTGTACTAAATGTTCTAGGACCTACCCCCACAACCTTCCCTGCCTACATCAACTTAGGCTTGAGAACCAAAGCAAGCTTGAGAACTGTGAAATGCAAAGGCTGTCCCAGTAGCCCCAGCTCTGGGCTGGCAGAGGATTCGCTTGAGAATCAAAACAAGCTTGAGCTCTGTGAAATGCAAAGGCTGTGCCCATAGCCCAGCTCTGGGTTAGCAGTGTTTCTCCATGACTTGCTCCTGTAACTTCAAAACGTTGCTGAAAGTCTCCAGTTACACTTGTGACTCTCTTAAGATACCTCAATTTCACAGAATTAATTTTCAGAATGTATAAAAATTTAGTATTTCATGGATTTATTAACATATTTAAATGTAGTTTGGTAGATTAATCTTAAACTAACGAATGCACACAAATTTAAGGCAGACCTTTGGGAATGTGTTTCTTCATGTTACTCACCTAAACAAGCCTTTATTTTTTTAATATCATTTGACAAACCAAGCATAAGCACTGTCTTCTACTAATAAATGACATACCTTAAACCATCCATACTTTTTCCCTTTACCCTCTTTTTACAGAGATGCAAATACATCACTGTTTTCTTCAGAGACAACCAGTAAAAACAATCACACAGTCATCTCTAGGGAAGTCTGTCTCTGGGGCTGGGAGCATGGGGGCAGGTGCTCAGGCCCACCAGGCCTCTCTTACACGTGCTCTCTGGATAAGCATACCAGCATGTTTGTTGGGACCAATCAAGCCTTGGGCCACCTTGTTTTTCGTTTTTTAAGTTACTGAGTCACTAAGGACCTCAATTTTCTGATACATCAGAGATCCGGAATAACAGCAATAGTTCAGAGCCTTTGCATTCATTCACTCAGCGAGTATTTACTGAGCACCTACTGTGTGCCAGCCACAATCATCAGCCTGACTCAAGGCTCAGAAAGTCTGATTTATTTATGAAACAGACAAACTATTGGGGGAAACACAAGAGACTGAACTCAGGCTTTTAACAAGATTAGTTTTTCTGTTTAGTCTATAATTCCAAAGACCCTTGGTCACCCACCTGTCCTGCCAAACAACAAAGGAACACCCTATAAGGTGTGTCTGTGTTAGCAGACTCAGATTCTGCTAGCTCCCTCCAAGCATGACCAAAGGCACAGACTTGAAGCTCCACAGGGGACTTCAGCAGTGAAGAGTGAAGATCAGGATCCCCACAGATGACGACTTTGACAATGATGCAGTGACCAAAGCTGGAGAGGAGGTTTCCAGCTCCACTTCTAGGTCTTTAGGATCAGTAATCTAAAGTCTTAGCACCAGTGTTTTGTTTGAAAGTACATAAACAGGCTTACATTCACCATTCACTCCAGTAATTCTAATTATTCAACAGGTTTTCACCCTTGGGCAGTCTGCTAGTAAAAGAAAGATTTCAGAAAGGAGCAGCTGCCTTTCTCCTTGACAAAAGCCAAGCTAGAACAAGCTGGTTTCTCTTCTGGTTCTGAAGGAGAGCTGAGGTAAAAGAGTTCTTTACTCTTGCCCTGCCAAGAACAGGGAAAGAGAAGAAAAAGAGAAATGCAAGCTTTATGTTAAATTTCTGTTGTTTCTACACCAGTGAAGCAGCCAATTCCCGGGCGTGGGCCACAGGCCATGTGGATTCCTTTGAAGCAAATTTATGGGTGGGTATAATCACGGCGTCTTCACATGACTCTTGCTTTCACTTGGTGCGTTTTCAGGTCGGACAAGCTGGTTCAGGTGAGGCTTGTCAGGAATGCCCGTCCTCATGCTGGTTGGGGCACTTCTGGGCACAAACAGAGCCAAGCAAAGGAATCACTGACTCCAAAACAAGACAAATAAAGAATCTGAGTGTGTTCTAAGGGAACTCAAACAAAATGACAGAAGGTAGAAAAGGAGCTGAAAGAGCTGGTTTGTCCTAGCCCAGATTTCTTTACTTTGGCACTTTTAACATTTGGAGGAGTAAGGTCATTTTTTGTTTTGTTTCTGTGGTGGACCAGTCCTGTACATTAGAGACTTACCATTCTTGCTCTCTACTTACCAGATACCCATAGCAGATACCAGATTCCATAGCAGCACATTCCAATGTGAAAATCAAAAATTTCTCCAGACACTGCCATAAAGTTCCTGAGAGAGGCAGGCCATGGTGAGAGCAGTTGGGGGCTCTTGAGGAGCAGGACTGTACACAGTGAAGTTGGTCTAGACCTCTCTACTCCCAAACTATCTTCACTTGATTTGCAATTCAAGCCCTCAGTCATATTTTTTAATTTAATCACAGTGAGATACAAAACTGTTCATGAATCATATTTTGAACCCTTACTGAGGCTAAAACAGTGTATATGTATAGAACAGTCATTAAAAGTTTTAGAACCCATTAGATTAGAAATCGAGTATTTGCTAATGCAGGACTTGCTTTATATTTATTAGAGTGACCAGGTGACCACAGAATTGACACACTTGAATATGATATTCTTTTTTAAAAACAACAAAAAGAAGCTCACAGACAGCCTCCACATCCCAACAGTCTTCCATAAGGGCAACTGCCACGTTTGTAGATGAAAGGAAAAACCTTTGTGAAAATACATGTCAAAGTTATGATGAAAGTTCCTCTCCAGGCTTCTGGGCAACACAGTTTGCCTAAAATTCAGATAAAATTTTGCCTAAAAAATTTTAATTTAAATTTTTAAACTAAAAATTTAAACATTTAAATGTTTAAACATTTTTTCTTTGGATTCCCTCTATTTTGTTTTCCTGTTTGAAAATTTAAAAACTTCATTCAGCAGTGGTTTAAGAGCTTTAACTTCTTCACACCTAAGAGTAAACTGCATGAACCCTGTTTGTAAGGGAAACGCACTTCATATAGAAAATAAAAGAGGAAATAGTGAAACTTTGCACCAAGGGTGAAAAAGCATGCAGTCCTTGGGTGATGAGGCAGCCTCAGTCAATATGGAATTTAATGAACTTTGTTTCCCTGTTCTCAAAATCCAACTTTATTTCACCAACAAACCCTCATTTAGTGCCTGTGGTCATTATCATGTCCACCCTGGACATCTCTAGATGGACATAAAGATCTGAAAGGACTTCTGCCTCGCCATTAATCAATAACTACCAACTATTTGACTTTCACAACATCCTGGAGTGGTGCAAGCAGTCCTCGAGGCTCTAGTTAATGTCCACTCTAAAATATATGAAAGTCAAACCCTTTCTGGGATGACTGTTCAAGAGTTGCCATGGTTATAACCTTTTATTATTCACTTAAAATCACTGTGTCAGGCAACAGACCCTGAGAACTTTGGTCTTCAGAACTGAGTTTACCAAAGGGAGGGAAGGCGGCTAGGGGCAGGGTTACAGAGGATCTAGAGACAAGGTGAGTCAAGGGCAGAGAATAGGGTTGGAACGCTGTATGCACAAAACCAGATCATGTATAATATTTTTAAACCGTGTTATCTCAAAATAAATTTTAAATGTTAATTTAAGAACTCAAAGTATGTTTATCATTTTCCATAAAAAAGTTTCCTTTTTTTACTACTGAAGGAACTCTGATGATTATATAGTGAGCCAAGCTGTTGTCAATTTATACTAACTGGAATTTTTTTAGAAAGCAGAAAACTATAGCCCTGATTTTTTATGCTGAATGATAAAAGTTAACTTTAGATACTTTTCGTATGAAGAGGTCTAAGCATACCTGCATGTGTTTAGGATATACTTTTCCTTGATAATGATTTTAACTCAATCACTAATTCCGTAAAAAACACTTCTTGTTTAACATCTCTTATTTGAGATAATTTCTCTAAAAAATAAAGTAAGAAAACTTTCACACACCTTTTGGATATGTTTAATCTCTGCACTCCAAATTAAGTGTAAAGAGACCAACTGGAAAATTTATGAACTCAGATCATTACAACTTAATGACCTACTGATTCAGAGATGTTTATTTTTAACTTTTTAAAAAGAATACATTAATGATCATCAGTTGAGAAAGAGATGTTAGGATAGAACTTTCGATGTCAATTTGAAACCAGTCATACTTTAAGGGAGATCGGTGATGCCACTGACATCAGTTCAGCTATGACAACCTTCCCAGCCTCTTCCCAACCACCACTGATATCAGTACAGCTATGACAACCTTCCCAGTCTCTTCCCAACCACCCTCTGCTCAGTTCCATCCTTCTCTCACTCTCCTTTCCCTCTCTCTAAAACTTTTATATTTCATTTCTAACACAATCCTTACCATCTTAATATAGTGTGTAATTCAGTGGGATTAAATCCATTCACAGATTGAGTGGACATCATTAGTCATTCACACAATTCTTTCCTATTGCAAAACTGAAAGTGTCCATAAAGCAACTCTTTATTCTTATACTCCTTACCCCAGTCCAGCATCCACCACTCAAGTTTCTGTGACTTTAAAGATTTCCAGAGAACTCTTAAGAGTGGTATCATACATAATTTTCTCTGTGGCTGGTGTATTTAATGGAGCATAATGCTCTCAAGGTTTATAGGGCTTGCAGCAAGTATCAGAATATTCTTCATAAGTTCCCAGTGCATACATGGTCAGTTGTGAGAGTTACGTGCTAAATAAACTGTTTCTTTCACATGAAGCTCACAAATCCAGCAAGAAATTCCTGCCCGACATTAGTAATGGTAATGCAATTTTTGAATATAGAATTGAAGAGAAAAGAATAGAATAAATAAAACAGAGCAGAATAGAATAGCGCGCTTCATGGTGTAGGCTCAGAGAGAGGGTGAGGGAGGAGGGAAAAGAAAAAAGAATAGAATAGCATAGAATAACATAGAACAGCATAGCATAGCATAGCATAGCATAGCATAGCATAGCATAGCATAGCATAGCATAGCATAGCATAGCATAGCATACGCAGCACAGCACAGACTAGGCTAGACTAGACTAGACTAGAAAAGGACAGAGGCCGAGGCATAGTCTATGTTTATCTGTTTCTTTGGGTCACTCCTAATGGTGCTCAGGCTTACTCCTGACTCTGTGCTCAGGGATCACACCTGGTGATGTCCCTGGAGCCATATGGGGTGCCAGGAGTTGAACACAGATCAACTGTGTGTAAAGTAAACAATTTGCCCACTGTAGTATCTCTCCAGCCCTTAACTTCATAATTTTATATATGATCTAGACCCAGAGTAATCAACTCTAACACCTTGTGTCTAGTTACAATATTCACGAACAAGTGAATGGGTACAAGATTTTCTGAGAGTCCCCAACTTCTGTGAGTGGAACAGATTGGCCTTTTTTGAACATAGTAAAGACCATAAAAGTTGTCCAGGTTTTTAATTGCATAATGTAGATATTTCCAAATAGAACAACATATGCATACTCTTTCACACAGTTGATTTCCTTCCCTAGATGATTAATAAACATCTTCTAAATTATAAGCAGCATACTTCACCTGAAAATTTTAGAAGTTTACATTTGAATTCTAAATGTTTCAATGACCTCTTACTTAGTTAATAGCGTCAAGTACATACAAAGGTCACTGAATTTTTCCTGTTCCTATAAACAAGAGCAGATAAACATCCAGTGCCTATTTAATGTTAAACTGAGATTTTCTGGGAAATAGCATGCTGTCCCCACATCAATCCAATGTTCACATCAATCCAATGTTCAGCAGACACTGGAAAACAAAGTTTCTCTCCAGTTATTCAATGACACAGCAATGAGATGCAGAGAGAAGCTGTGGGAAGAACTTATAAAGCTTACTTTGTAATATTTCACACAGTTCTGCCACAAAAATAGCAATGGGAAAATAAATCCCAAAGTTCTAATCCAACCATTTATATATGCAAGGCTTCTTGCTAATAAAAAACCCTTCCAATTAGATCAAAAGAAAAGACTAATAACTCATATACTAACAGATTTGCATGTATTTCCCACTGCTACTGACTCTAGCTGCAAATAACCTTCAGCATCATTTAAACACATGCAAGTATGTATCATGTATGCATACATATACATGATGCACATATATACAGAATATGTAACATATATACAGAGTATGATATATATATGTATATATAAGCTCTGCAGAAAGTTTTACATAGCCATTAGAGGGAAATTCTTTTAATATTTTCCTGCATTAAAAATTCATTCTTCTGACCTCCATACGGTCAAGCTTAAAGCAGAAACCACAGACAACCCAGCAACAAAATTTTGTAAAAGGCAACCTTCCCTGCTGGGACCAGACCTAGTAAGAGGCAATACAAACTCTAACCTCTACACAAACCTGTTTTCTTGCTTACAAACTGTAACACTTTGGAGTCTGGAATTTCTATTTCACCATTAAGGTTTAGTGTTACTTAGTTGGTCCCAGACACAGAAAGGAATCAGTTGAGAGTGAGCTCAGGAGTTCATTTTCCAGGTGCAGGGACAATGAGCAATGTATGGTTGAATAATTCAAAAAGAAAAAAAAAAAAACTATGATAAATGTGTGGTCCAATATAAAACCATAGCTTTCTTTTTTTCTTTTATTTATTGTTGTTAATGTCGACATGTTGCAGGTGTGGCTGCAGTTCCCAGCTGCATGGACAGGTGGCAGACAGGAGACAGGCTTGTCCACACCCAGGGCTCTGCCCCATGGGCCCTGGATGGTTGGTGGTCTGACATAGAAAAAGACTGGGTCCCTGGGGTGACCCCAGAACCACGGCAGAGTTTGGCAAGCCACCCGTGGTGTATTTGATATACCAGAAACAGTAACAATAATGGGCCTAATCCCAACGAATGGAGACTTACTGGGGTCCACTTGAGCAAATCAATGAACAAAGGGAAGACAAGTGATACAAGTGAAGTGAAGTGATGTGTGTGCAGCACCAGGTCCTCAGACTAGAAAAACAAGTGCTCTACTCTGAGCTACATCTCTGACAGCTTTTTCTCCTCATAAATCCTTAAAGGTGTTTAAGGATTACTGAAAAAAAATTTAAATATACATTTTAAAATCACTGTAGGGAAGGATTGATCACACATGCATATACACATCATGACTGTAATTACTGCTACAAAATAGTCTCACCTCTACATAAGTTCAAAAGGCTTCTCAGTGGGAAAAGCTGATTTTCGAGCAATTTCATCACTGTTCCATTACCACGTAATAACTTATGCTAGGTAGGTGGTGGGGATGAGATTGGTAGACACCAAGCACTTGTCTGCATCTCAGAAGTCAGTACATATTATGAACACACAGGGCGCTCAATAAAGGTTGTTATATAAAGTATAGTTTCTTAAACTGCTGGTTGAGATTCTATATGGTATCCAAAACTCTTTGACAACAGAAAAAGATTTCTGAATGCACAATGACCAAAAAGTTTAATTCAAACTTAAATGAAGAATGAATCTGGGGTGACTATGACATTGCTAGCCCATGATGCGTGTCTTAGGCTAGGTGTCAAAGCCCTGGCAAAAGCCAGTGCACTCCTGGCATTTGCTGTGTGAGGCTTTTCTCTGATCTGAGATTACCCACTTCTAAGGATTCATCTTAAAGTGTCAGTACTGGAGGCACGGAGGTCCCTAGCAGTTTTCTGACACCATCATTTTACACTCTGCTGAACTAGACAGCATCCATAAGGAAATAAGCATTTTTGTATGGAGCTATGACTTGGTCTCTGTGAAGCAGGGTGTAGAGCACAATTCTCACCGTGGATTAGCACTTCCTGTTGCAGCAGGGTTCTCCCTTTTGTCCCTCCCCTTTCACCTACCTTTTCACCCACATTCATCCCAAGTGCCCAGCCAGCCTCTCAGGCAAAACCTGAGAGGACAGGGTCCAGGGGCTTGATTCAGCGCAAAGCACTGGAGTCTAAGGTGATTTGCAATTGTCTCCAACCCCATCATCCCACAATATGTCAGAATATTCACCTCTGACCTGATGTTCAGAACTGAGCAAACTCTTTGGAGGAGTAGCAACATGCTTTCTGAAGAGGAGAAAGACTCTCTGGCAGAAAGGAAGTTGGAATGGATTAGCTGTTTGGGCAATAAAGATTAACTCTACTTCAATAGTTTAATGACATCTCTTACAACTGCAGATCATGCTAACAATTAATATGTCAGCTGAGAAATGTGAGAAGAGCACATGACCCTTACAGTGAATACAGTACGAGAGCACACGCCCTCCAGGCTTGTCACCAGCTTCTCCCCCAACAAGACACATTTATACAGATGACATGGTTCTAACACTGTTGTGAAGTCCTTGGAAAGTAGTGTTTTAGTGAGCCCACACTGTCACCTTTTCCTTCTGCAACTGGAATGCAAAGCCTACAAAACTTAGACCACACTTTGGCCTATCTAGAAATAAACTAGTTCATAAATCCTCTCACTGTTTAAAGCAACCTCTCCTGCTAGCAATGCCTATGAGATAAATTGTCATCTTTGAAGTGGTAGTGTTTCCATTTTTGGTATTTCTTGCAGCAATAGCAATTTATTTTTACTCAGAGATGTAAAACAACTTTAAAAATAACTTATATGCTGGTAGTAGAAAATAGCAGGTCTCTAACTTATGTGAATTCATTATTAGTGTATAATCTTGGAATTCAAAAGTTTGGACAATGGATTCCTACTGTATTCACTAGGTTCACGAGGCGCTAGGTTGAGAAACACTTGTTTATTGCTGGGACTCTAGAGAATCACCCGCAGGCCTTCCTACTACAAATGAGGTGAAGAGGGGAGAAGCTTAAGGAAGTCCTGAGAGCGGGCCATAGGAAAACAGCAGTCCCAGGCATAACCTAGTTCACCACCCAGCAAAAGAGAACTTTTATCCACCTAAAACAGATTAAGTTCAGATGTAATATTAATGAAAAGGGAAACACGGGTTCATTTCTCTATTCTCTTCTTCTTTAAGAAGCTTAATCATTACTGAAAAGGACAATGACTGATGGTGTGCAAGGGATATGTCATCCCCCTATGAAGAGCACCATAAAGACAAAAAAATATAGGGTGAGAAAAAGTGGAGAGGCCCTCAATGCCACTTGCACTCTTGTGATGAAACGGGAGAAAGGACAGACAAAATAAAAAAAGATACAGGGCCTTCACATCAGTTATAAAAAAGTTATAATGTAAAAAGAGAACTGGTATAAACCATAAGATGTATAAGAAAATGAAGAGCATCTATCCCAGGACTACAAAAGAAAAAAAGAAAAAATTCTTTTCCTACACTAATGGAAGGAGGATGATTCAGTGACACCCTCTAGGTCAGGGTAGCCGAGTTTCTGCCTTGATCTGGTCTATTCTTGCATCCTTATGAACCTGGGCACAGGCAAACATCTGGGCAGTGTGTAGATATTTAAGCAGAGGATCCCAGTCAGAAGCCAGTGCCACCTCTCCTAGACAAGCTCTGGGTCAATGGGGGGACCTGGCCAAGTCCTGGGTTCCTTATCTACAGCTGGATCATGAAGGTTAAAAGCGAGAGTTAAAGAATGAGAGTTAGAGATCAGAGGGTCAAGTTGGCACCACTGGAAGGGACATCTAGGCCAAGCCTGTGATGTCCATACAAGCCTCATCTTTATCAGCAGTTCCAAGAGTTCAATGAACACATTCACAGATATCACAAAAGCTGACCAGTGTTACCCTGAAATTGAGGTGGACCTGGATCCCAAGACAGCACCCCATCTACACATCATTATAAATCCCATGCATGCATAGGGAGGGCAATATCTCCACAAATAACCATGAAAAGACAGGCAACACAGAAGAGAACTAGAGATTATGTGGCAAATTTATTGTTTTGTATATTTATACATGTTTTATTGGTTTTTATTTATGGTCTTTACCATTTCCATTTTCCATTTCTTTGCAATTGTTTTCTTCTGCAATTACTAGGGGTCACACATTGTGGTAAAGCACCCATGAGATATCTATTCCAGGACCCTATGTGTAATTATATATTAGCCCCCTGTCCACATTTTGTTTATTCTACTCATAAAAAATTAATATCAAATAGTAAGGGGAAAACAGAACTAATAATAGGAAGGTTATGATTGCCATTTTCTAAAACAAGGAATTTATCCATCGAACATTAATAAGATCACTCCTAAAATCAGGGTCTAATAATTCTTTAAGATACTGTAATATACAATGGTGTTCACACTGAGAACACTGTTCACAGACACAATGATTCTGGACATAATGGGACCCTGTAGTAGCTCACAAATATCCACAAGGAAGACTTTACAAAGCAAAGTCACTGAAAGACTGCATATTAGACAGACAGATTTTTCTAGTTTCTGCCTTGGTGCATTTTTTGTGCCTATCCGATGTAGTCAATTCCTGACCAAGGACGAGTTTGACATTGTCCTGGTCAACAAATGCAGGGAATCCTTCACACACCTAGCACCCAACAAATCTGACATTATCAGAGAAAACATCATGACACACAGGCTCTAGTCTCAGTCCAGCAAGACTATGTCCCTCACACACATACATGTGTGCCCCCTCAAAAGTGATCCAGACTGTCACATGAACTCTGATTCACTGGATACAATCCAAGGGCTCCTAGGACCTCCTCCTTAGATATGATCAATTTGTTAAGCATCTCAAAGTACTCAAATATATGCTTTACTCACTAGAGATCACTGATTTATTATAAAATTGTATAGTTCAAAAGCCAAGTATAAAAGGTGCATGGGAAAGATATGATGGCATGGAGCTTCCTGTCCTCTGAAGGCATGTTCTCCCTAAGATACGATGGCATATGGATCTTCCTGTCCTCTGAAGGCACGTCCTCAACAAGATATGATGGCATATGGAGCTTCCTGTGTCCTACCCAGATCTCCATGCACTAACACCCTGAAACACTTCTTTGGGGCTTTCATAGAGGTTTCATCACATGGGTGTGACTACATTATTAAATTGCTTCCCACTGTGACTGACTCAATCTCTGCCTCTTGGCCCTTCTGGTGGTCTGGGGAAGGGCTGAAAGTTCCAACCATCTAAGAACAGGGCTGCTACTCCAGAAGTAAAATCCAAAAGTTACCTTATTAACCTAACAGTAGGCTCTCATCACTAACAAAATTCCTAAAGGGTTTTGAAACCCTGTGCCAGAAAATGGGGAGACAGACTAAATTCCTTATTATGAATCACAAGTCACAGGAAGTATCACTTTCCCTGTTTGTGTTGAGAAAGACTTGAGCATTTTCCTGATTTTTAATAAAAGACATAAACATTCAATTTTCCATCTGAGAAAAACCACAAACAGATTTTTTGGAAGAATCAATGCCTGGAGACCTGCAGGCATATATAACTGAAAAGTTACCAGAAGCATTTATTGACAAATAAAAACACAGTCAGAAGGTCACAAGAGATATAATGGCCAGTGCAGCTGGCGAGAGGAGTGTCTCCGAGTAGTCAGGAGGCATTCGCCTGCAAAGACATCCACAGCATTTCCCAATTCACATCAATCACTGAGAGCACCAGGATTCTGCTCTACGCAGTCAAGGCACCATGCAGGTGAAGTTCCACTCATAAATGACACCTCCCTGCCTCAAACTCTCTGAAAAATTCATCTGCAAATATACTTATGTTTCTGAGAGACTCCGCTGAACATCTACTTATGATACCAAGCTATTTCTCAGATGGATACCAACTTAAGTATCTCACCATTCTCTGCATCTCTAAGGTAATGTTACTGTCAGAAGCTGTCACTTCAGACTTACTGCTTATTAGTAACTTTAAAATGTTGCTTTAAAATGACTCATTCTCTGGGGTCAGAGAGATAAGACAGGGAGGTGGTGCTTTTTTCCACACAGAAGACCTGGGTCCAATCTTTGGCATTCCCAGAACCTGCCAGAAGTGATTCCTGAATGCAGAGCCAGAAGTAATCCCTGAGCACTGCCAAGTGTGGCCCAAACAAAAAAATAAAAACGATAAATACTTTTAAAAGACTCCATAATCTCTACAGAACAGAGGTTATATTGGAGGAGAGTGGGAGGGATCTTTGGGGTACTGGGATTGGAAGCAGGTATCCAGTGTGTGTGTGTGTGTGTGTGTGTGTGATGTTGAAACAATGAAAGCATGAAACTATTAATAACATTATTGTAAATCATGACCACTGTTTCCTCTGCCCTAGTCACTTATCACAAGTCTAGGAGGAAAACAAAGTCCAACCTCTTCCCAAAATGAAGTCCAAGAAGGAAAGAAAAAATTCCAAAATTTGCAAGACAAGAACACACACGATTGACAAATTCCATCTTGGCATCCCACTTCCACTGGCCCTGTTACAGGGTTCAGGCCTAACATTCATGAAGACTTATTTCCCTGGCTATAGTTTGAACATCGTGTTTATGCAACTGGATAACATTATGAATATTTAATACTCATTGCCCAACAGATTCAAAAAGCCTGGCTTTTCTAGCCAAGATTTGTAGAACAATACCGTCTCAGAAGAGAAGATGTTTTCAGATGAACACTCAAGTCTTCCATCCCTCTGGGACTTTTCTCATTCCCCTGTTTCCCCCAAATCAGGAACATCATTAAATTTGTATTTAAACATGGAAGAGACTAAGAGGTCAAAAATGAATTGACTCTTTAAGTTATCCCACTTCACCAAATTGTTTAACTTTCTGTTCTAACTTGGCTGAGCAAACATCTGTCAAGTGAAGGTGAAATGGCAGCGCCTTCGCCCAGTTAACGTTTGCACAACTTAGAGGCCCAAATACAAAGACACCTGAGGTCCATATACCAGTTGCCACTGTTTGGAAGAGTTTACTCCAAAAGAGATGCAGCATCTCTGCTCTAACAAGTCATGGTCTCAGTGACATTCTCTGAACATGTAGCACACAGACTAGATTTACAGAATCATTACATACGTATGTGTATACTCAGCATACACATGGTATTTTTCCTGTTAATTTTATAATTATGAAATAGAATTTTGGTTTAGTAATTATGAAATGCAACCTATGCTGATACACTAAAAATTTCCACTAAGTTAGGAAGAAACAATTAAAAAAAAGTGTCCTTTCCTATTATAAAGACATGAACATGAACACTGTTTTTTTGCAATTTCTTTGGGGAATGGTCTCATACTGTCAATGAGAGACCTAATCACATTTTTACATTCCACTCATTAGTCAAAAAACTTTCTCAGAGTGACTATTTTTAATACTGTATAATAATTTATCCCTAAAGTCTGTACTTCCAAGTATAATCCCTGCCAATATAATAGCTATATAGTGATATAGAAAATGACTAATCCCAGAGTGTCATCCTATTGTTAAATTCATCTGTGTAACAGATATTTATACAGCCTAATGATTTAAGTATGTACTTTTATTTAAATCACAGAAACGACTCTCTCAGTTCTGTGTGAATGAGTACATTTTGCCACCGGCATTACTTATTAAACCAACTGCCAGAGGAACCTGCTTTCTCTCTTACCTCCAAATATTTATGTATGTCAAGTTTATGGATTTAAGACACAATTATAAAACATCACATTTATAATTTCTAAAATAAATTATTTTATTTTAAGGTTCATAAATGCATTGGCCTCCATCTTCTCAAATGGATACTTACAATACATGGACACTTAAAATATGTTTTATAAACAGCATAACAAAGAACACATGAAGACTGTGATTGGCATTAAGCCTAAGTAGCAGAAGTATAGCAAAAATGCTGTCGAATGCTTTTTGTCATCATTTGACTCAAAACTGACTTTAAAAAATGATAGAGTTTACCATAGTTAAAAACAAATGACTTCTCAAAGCATTTTGAGAAGATTCTGGGCTATCTGATGCTAGTGTTCTGATTGTTGATCCTCTTGCAAGAAGAGCTCCTAGCACCTACACTTGACAAGCTCAAAGATCACTAGCAAACTGCAGAGTCTGTGAACCTGGGTTCCTCATTTCCAAGTGGGGGATAATTATTCCAATCTTGTGGGTTGTCAGAGGACTGAAGAGACGGATGTTAAGGCATTGTGTAAACTGTAAAGTGATGTACAAATGCAAGCTGTTGTTATTATTATGACATCAATGTTTCAGCATCTAAATTATAGGACTACACAGTTATTATTGACATGCTTAAATGCATATCTCACATACATTTAGATTTGTCTTTAATTTCACAGACATTTCCAGTTAAATGAGTTTTGGAAACATTTGGTCTTATTTATTTACTTTTTGGTTTTCAGAGGGCCACACCTGGCAGGCCTGGAGAACTAATCCTGGCTCACTGCTCAGGCCTCTCCAGGTGATTAGGAATCATATCTAGAATTCCTGCATGAAACACATGCATTTCAGTCCTTTCAGCACTCTACCAAGATCTGATTTAGTTATTTTATGGAAGCTGAAAGTAGGAAGGAAATTCTGACCCTGCTCTCTTCTGTACAGTAGGGTAGTACAGAAAAAATACATGAAAACATTTACCAAGGAAGCTCCTTCACAACACCTTAACGCTACACGTATGTTAAAACAACCATGAGCGCTGAATGATTTTTTTTCTAACTTTTAAAAAGAATAGTATATTTTTGAAGTTATCTGCCCATTTTTCATTTTTTTCATCAGTTACCTACATCTATAGACCTCATTCCCATGACCTGAAGGAATGGTCTGAGGCTCTTCATGTTTCTGGGCGAGCAGATGCCCTTGGGCTACACTAGCACACAACAGGACATATGGAAATGTAACTGTTGCCCACTTGAGCAAATCGATGAACAACAGGAAGACAAGTGATACAGGTGATACCTACATTTAATCAAAAGTACATGAGATTAGTGGTGTTGGAATGAAGTATGCATAAAACACTATCACTGACAGTATAGCAAATGGCACTGACTAATTTTTTTTTAATTCAGTATATGAAATTAGGGGGTTTGGGTTTTTTACTTTTCTTGTAAAATGGAAGTTTTCTAATACTATCAAGAATACTCGCCTAGGAGAGCCTTTTCAACAAGTGGTGCTGGGAAAACTGGGCAGCTACATGTAAAAAAATGAAATTGGACCTCTGTCAAATACCATGCACAAAAATCAGACCAAAATGGATTAAAGATCTCAATATCAGACCTGAATCCATAAAGTACGTCAAAGAAAATACAGGAAAAACCCTCCACAATATTGAAGCTAAAGGCATCTTCAAAAGTGAAACACCACTAATGAAGTAACTAAAACCAAAGATAAACATGTGGGACTATATGAAACTAAAAAGCTTCTACACCTTAAAAGAAACAGTGACCAAGACACAAAGAATTCCTCAGAATGGGAAAGAATATTCACCCAATACCCATCTGATAAGGGGGTTAATATCCAGTATATCAGGCACTGGTAGAACTTTTTACAAGAAGAAAACAGCCAACCCCATCAAAAAATGGGGAGAAGAAATGAACAGAAACTTTGACATGGAAGAAATTCGAATGGCAAAATTCAAAATATGAAATATGAAAAAATGCTCATCATCACTAATCATCAGAGAGACACAAATCAAAACAACAATCAGATATCATCTAATACCACAGAGACTGGCACATATCCAAAAGAGCAAGAACAAGTGCTGGCGTGGATGCAGGGCAAAGGGGACTCTCATCCATTGTTGGTGGGAATGTCGACTGGTACAGACGTTTTTGGGAAACACTATGGACATTCCTCCATAAACTAGAAATTGAGTTTCTGTTTGACCCAGCCATACGACTCCTGGGAATATACCCTGGAAAACCAGAAACACACAGAAGAAACACCACCTGCACTTTTATTTTCATCACTTCACTTGTATCACTTCACTTGCCTTCCATTTGTTCATCAATTTGCTCAAGCAGGTGCCAGTAATGTCTCCATTCATAGCAGCACTATTCACATTAGCCACTCTCAGGCACTCTGGAAACAACCAGAGTGCCTGAGAACGTATGACCGGATAAAGAAACTGTGGTACATCTACACAATGGAATGCTATGCAGCTGTTAGGAAAAATGAAGTTATGAAATTTGCCTATAAAATGAATGGACATGGAGGATCATGTTGAGTGAAATTTGCCAGAAGGAAAAAAAGACAGCTATAGAATGACTGCATTTATTTGCATGACATAATTATACATATATACATATTATGATAGCAATATCCAAGGTCAGGTGAAACATGGATCAGGAGGTCTTGTCAAAAGTGGAAATTACCACAAATGTGTGGGAATCAGAGGTTAGGTAAGACAGAGAAGGGAACAGTGTGCTAATAATTGTTGAAAGTGCTAATACCAACCTAGAACTGAGCATTAATACAGGCAAAAAGATACATATGATAACCTCTAAATGTATGTATTACAATCTACAATAAGTAAGAGAAAGAAGAGATAGATAGAGAGAGAGAGAGAGAGAGAGAGAGAACCTGCCATAGAGGCAGGCTAGGGAGGGGGTGGAGGGAATCGGGGACATTGCTGGTGGGAAATGGGCACTGGTGGAGGGATAGGTCCTGGAACACTGTATGACCAAAACCCAAACATGAACATCTTTGTAACTGTATATCTTAGGGTGGTATAATAAAATATTTCTAAAAAAATCTCTTGATCACTTGATATCCCGTTATTCATCTATTTGCTCGAGCAGGCACCAGTAGCATTTCCATTTAACCCTATCATGTGCCAGTGTAACCCAATGGCATCTGGTTGCTTCAGGAATATGAAGAGACTCAAACCATTCATTCAGTGTCTTGACAAAGAAGTCTGACCATCTTGTAGTTGGGCGGCCATGTGATCTTTTGACATAAAAGACATAAAAAATGTCAAAATGACATAAAAAAATAACAGACCTAATAAAGAGGGGGATATATTAAAAAAAAGGATGAAGAAGAGGCCTAAGTTCAAAGATTGATCTAAGAGCTGGAGCACACACTTTATACATAGGGAGCCCTTGGAATCAGCACCACGTGTACTGATCACAGGGTCCATGGCCGTGGCAGTGTGGAAGCTAACATACTCAGTCACTGGTGAGCAAATAAGCTGGCCTTTCCATTATGGAGAGAAAATGGGTACTGCTAATAATATGGCATCCACTTTTTTTTTTTTTTTTTGCTTTTTTGGGTCACACCCGGCAATGCTCAGAGGTTTCTCCTGGCTCTGCACTCAGGAATTACTCCTGGCCGTGCTCGGGGACTATATGGGATGCCAGGGATCGAACCCGGCCGGCACCGGTCGGCCATGTGCAAGGCAAACGCCTTACCTGCTGGGCTATCGCCCCGGCCCCGCATCCACTTTTTATTTTTAAAAAAGGAACACTTTGCCTAATTTATATTGTTTATCAGAATGTATGCCATCTAGGTATTTTGTACATTTGCACAAATGTACAGAAATGAAATAGGGAAACCTAATGCAAGTAAAGAAAATCTATACAATTCAATCTCCTACAGTTTTTAGGTGTTCAATTCTTGTTGACAAATAAGGAAACCATATCATATGTTTTAAAAATCTATCTGAAAAATCTACCTGAATCCCATTTACCATAAAAAAAATTTTTTTTTAGGACACATTCATCTCTTCCTAATGACCTACACAGATTCAGTAAGTTTTGCTTTATTCAGGACACTAAAAGTGTGAAGAATTTATGAGTTGAAGCAAAGACATGAAAATATGCACAGTCTTCTATGAACATAAGTAAATTTATCATATGAAGGAGACTACAAACAAGGCACTGATTTTTCTTTCTATGACCTGTACTGTAAGAAAGGAGAATATAGTCATGATTGGTTTCATATGTAAAAAAACACACAGCTGCTAAAGCAGTCATGACATCACCACCATGGGCAGCCTCCAGGTCTATGGGAGTGAAATCACCAGGTATCACATTTCTACTTTCAAAATGTAATCTTTCATAAATGCTCTCAAAATAATTGCTAAATATGCTGGTCTAAAAATAGCATCTACATATCCTTTTACACACAGGCATAAGAACACAAGGTAGCACCAACAGTTTTTATCATTCATTTTTTTTCACATAAACCTGCTTGTCTCCAAATGATTTCTTTCTGCAAATAAACAGGTAGATCTATATAATTTTAAACAGCGATTCACGAGTCATACTCATACATGTATTCTAATTCAAAAGTGGCAGAGGTTCAATGTATTGTCAAGATATTTTCCAATTCAATATGATTCAACTCATTTTTATTCTAAGATTATGCATACCCTTGTTTACTTGATCTCTTTCTACAGTAGGAGTTAAATAAAGACTATGAAGTTATTTTTTCTTATGCATAATACACTTTAAGAACAGATTATTGGGTAAAATGGTCAAACTATCTAGATTCCAGTATAATTCTTCACATTTTGTTGTCATTTAAAAAACCAATAAATAGCCACTGTAATTTTAAAATGTAAAACGATGCACCTCTGGGGGCACTTTCTATTGACACTGTAATGGTACTCAGGGTTATTTTAAAAAATAAAGTGAAAATTCAAAATCCTTAGGGCCAGGTATTTCAGTGGTAGATCATTTGCCTTGGTGATTGAGGTACTTGGTCTGATCCATGAAACAATAATTAAAATATAATTAAAATAATAAATTCTGAAATCTTATAATTGAATAAAATTCACATGTATAAAGTGATCAGAAAAGGAGACGTTGCTGAAGCAGCCGCGGCAGTGCATTTGTTTTATTTGCCTAAACTAGATCACTAGATCACTAGACATCCCGTTGTTCATAGATTTCCTTGAGCGGGCGCCAGTAACATTTCCATGTTACTGTTATTTGCCTAAACACCTGACAAAATTGAATTCTTAGGGACTGCCACAAGCCTCTCTTTGAGAGCCTGGCCTTAAAGAGACACTGTGATTCTTTTCTAGGGTCCCAATGAAACCCCAGTCACGTCTTTCACAAGATGTTGCATTAAAACGAGTCATTCACATGACCCCTTCCTCAATCCTTCCAAAACAAAAATCTCATGGACAAGCAGAGCTATCTTGTTCATTCCATGTATCTAAACCCAGGGCCATGTTTTTGTGTCTCTTTTACATGAGCCATTTCCAGTTCCTGCAGGTACAGCAGACTTCAGGAGAGCAAAACGATGGACCAGGCCCAGATACCAGGCAGGGCTTTAGAAATGTGTGTCTCCTTCAAGCGCAAGATGATCCCAGACTTAGGGAGCACATTCTGGGAGTCACTACGGAAGACTTTTCATGGGTTAACTAATTTAAACAAAACCTGCCTCGTGAATTAAGTGAATTATACACACTCTTGAAGAACATTTCTTTAAGAAACTCACTGAATAAGAAATGGAAGCAAGAAATGGGAGTTTGAAAACAAAGGCAAATTTTCATTTATGCCATAAACTACATGAACCACCTAACGCACATGTAAGTATCTTTGAGTTTACAAAATGGACACACTGGTACTCTAGCCTAAACAAATTTTCGTTCAACTGGTCTGGGCACAGCAATGCATCTTCTTGTTTAAACTCCTGTCTGGTGATCTTAGGCTGTTCCAGGTTCAGGAGACAGGGCCCAGAGGACTGAAAAGGGGCAGTTCTGTGAGTGCCCTGTGGCATCAGCACAAAGAATACATGAACAATGAACAGAGGGGGAAAAAAAGTCACAGTCACAAAGAGTCTTGCTGAGGAAACTTACAGGGAGAAAATCACCACCACCCCCGGGAGACTCAACTTTGGAGGTGCAGAACAGTGGACAACTTAAGAGGCCAGAAGCACTTCCCTGGGGCGGGGGGGGAGGAGCAGACACTGAAAGAGAAAAGGGACCAGGGAGCCTGGCAAGCCAGTACCTACAGAGAAAGAAAATCTAGGGCGGGAGTGAACTGAACACAAAGATGAACATAAAAGCCCTGCAGTGCCCAACAGAGTATTCTCCCGGTGCTAGCAGGAAGCAGCCATTACTGGGGTAAGTGATACACAGAGGGTCTCTATCTGGGCGCTATTCCCACAGGCTCACTCCATGAACTGATGCAGCCTGACCCCAACCCAGCACGCTCACTATGAGGTGCTGATCATTTAAGCCTATCAGGGAATTTAATTTTGCTCAAAACTCAGGATCTGTAAAATCTCAGGACTTGTCAAACCCAACGAAGGTAAAATCACACCTCACTCTGACTGCAAACAGCCATTCGCAGATGAGCACTGCCCCACAAAGTTGCAGCCATAGTCTGAGTCCACGGGGCATGCCATTGCCCCACCTCAAAGCAGTCTCAGCCCACCCCTGAAGACTCACAGTCCCCTCCCACCCTTCAAGCACTCAGACTTATAGCTACAGTTAGCTCAGAACCGAAGGAAGTCAGACATCCTGAAAGATCAAACAGCTTACAAGCTAAAAATACAAGTTAATATTCAAGTTAACAATCCGGCCCAGGTATGCTGAACCAGAGACTCTCAGACATGGGGCAGAGCTGCTACTTGCTCTCCCTGTGCCCAGCCGCTCATGAGGTGCCCAGGAGGCATGGTGGGTTCTAGCCCTGGCCTGCCACCCCAGCAAAGCCTCACAACAAGCCAGGCGACCCCCTCCTCCATGGGGGCCGCCATTTTCCACATCCAGACCTCCCTCTAGTCACAACTCCACCCAGCAGACGAGCCTATCACAGCCCGGCTCACAGCCACGCGGTTCTTCAATAAATGCTGTATTTAGAGGTGACTACAAGAATATGCCACCCCCACGGCAAGCCTGGCAAGCTGCCCATGTCGTATTTGATATGCCAAATACCTAACATTTATTTAGGTCTTATGGGATAGGGGGAAGTAGAAAAGCTCATAAGTGGTAACAAGACACAACTGAGAACCTAGAAGAAACATAAATTATTAGAATCATACAGCCTCCCAATATTTAATCAGGAAGTAAAAAAACCAAATAGACAGGTCATGGGTAAAGAAATTGAAACTGTAATTAAGATCCTTCCCAAGGGGGAAAAAAAAAACAGGTCTAGATGGGTACACTAGCGAAGCAGTGAAACCTTCCAAGAAAACTAATGCATGTACTTTTCAAGGTCTTTCAAAATATTGAAGAAAAAGGAATCTTTCCCTGATATTATATACAAAGCCATTATTACCTTATACCAAAAGTGGACACAGATAACACACAAAATTTACATATCACTAATGAACATTGACACAAAGATTTTCAATAAGCTCTTAGCAAACTAAAGTCAACAGCATAGAGAAAAAAACATATAATACATCAAGTGGGATTCATTTCATGATCCAAGGATGGGTAAATAAATTAATGTAACGCACGACAAAAACAAAAGATAAAAAGTCATGATCACACTAAACTGATGCAGAGAAAGTTTTGATAAAATACAATACACATTTCTGTGTTTTTTAAATACCTTAACACAATATAGATATATAGAAGGTATGTATCTTAAGATAGCAATGGCCATGTACAACAAACCCACAGCTAACATAGTCACAGGTGAAATATGAACACCTTCCCTCTGTCATAAGGCACAAGGCAAAGAAGTTCACTTTCTCCATTGTTACTCAGTATAGTTCTGGAAGTTCTTAACACAACAGTAAGTCAAGGACCTGAGCAACTGTCCGGTGGGTAGGGAGTTTGCCTTGTAAGCGGCCGATCTGGTTTCCATCCTGGGCATCCCATATGGTCCCCAAGAACTGCCAGGAGTAACTCCTGAGTACAGAGTCAGGAGTAACCACTAAGCATCTCCAAGTATGACCCACCCCAAGAAAAAAACAGTAAGGCAAGTAAAGAAATAAAAAGCATCTAATTTGGAAAAGAAGTTAAACTACCACTATTTAGAGATAACACACTTTGCTTCATATATATATATATATATATAAGACCCTAAATACTCCACTTAAAATTCTCAGAATCAATAAGTCAATATAGCAATTTAGCATGCTACAAAATCAATACACAAAACTTGGTCTCAAGTCTATATAAAAATAACAAACGGAAAGATAAAAATGGAGCTGGAACAAATGTATAGCTGGTAGGGCACTTGTCTTGTGCATGGTGGAACTGACTGGGCTCCATCCATGCACCTCATATGGTCCCGAGTGGGCCAGGAGTGATCACCGAGTGCAGAGCCAGGAGTAAGCTCTGAGCACTGTCAGATGCAGCACAAAAACAAAGAAAAAATACAATTCTACTTAGAATAGTCTCCATCTAAAGAAACACTTAAAGACTCTTTAATAAAAAGTGTCCATTAATAAATATATTAACATTCTTACTAATACTGTTTTGCAACTAGAATATCATTTGGTTTGTTAACAAATAAATCTAAAGTGCTTACCACCAATTTTAAAAAATAAAAATAAAACAGCATACAAAAAATCATCAAGGTTCAACTTAATAAAAAATGTAAAAGATTCATACATCAAAAATTTTAAGACTGGGTCAGGTTGGGTAGAAAAGATGCCTTTCTGACAGTGATAAAGGGCCTTTCACATGACCGGGCCCTGATTCAATCCCTGGTACTATGTATGTTCACCCAAGCACTGCCTGAAGCGATCTCAAAGCACAGAGTCAGGGTAATCCATGAGCAGCACCCTAACCCATAATAACAAATTAACAAACCTTTAAGTCACTACTGATAGAAATAGAAAACGACACAAACTGGAAAAAATTGTCCAAGTTCATGAACTGAAAAATTAGCATTATCAAAATAACCATCCTGCCCAGGTACCATATATTCAATACAATTCCCATAAAAATTCTGTTGACAATGTTAAAAAAACTTAGAGCAAAAGCTACTAAAACCAGTATGGAATAATAAAGCTCCTGAATAGCCAGAGCTACCCTGAGTGGAGGAGAGTGGGGGGAGATAACAAGTACTGAATGTCTAGTTGTAAATTCCCACTATTAACTACAGTTATCAAAACTGTTTGGTACATGAATCAATACTCACAGATCAATGAATACAATTGAGATCCTAAAGATTTACAGACAGTTAATCTGTGACAAAGAAGTTGGATACATAAAGGAAACCAAGAAAAGACTCCTCAACAAATGGTGTTTGAAAACCAGGTAGGCACATTTTTTAAAAACTGAATCAATATATCACAGGGCACCATATACAAAGTTCAATTCAAATTGAACTTAGGACCAGAATCTATAAAATACACAGAGTAAA